>JAIFHC010000624.1:0-50000 GCA_021229015.1 Solen grandis | reverse complement strand
TATCTCGGATTGAAACGCTAGTCATTATTATCTCGAATTGAAACGTTAGTCATTATTATCTCGAATTGAAACGCTAGTCATTATTATCTCGAATTAAAACGTTAGTCATTATGATCTCGAATTGAAATACTTTTTATCATCATTTTGAACTGAATAATTGATACATTTTTCGTAATCATCTCGCATTGGAACGTTGTTCATCATTATCTAGGTGAAACTATCTGTTTCTACTTTTGCAATGGCTAGAAATCATTTGCTTATTATTATGGCTATACTTTAAGACCGTTTTAGGCAAGGGAAAGGGTGCATCTGGTACCAATTTTATATGTCTTGGTTTGACGCGGTCACCGATGGAAAGAGTCCCGTCTGGGATTCGAACCTCAGACCTCCCTAACGCAAAGCTGACACTCTATCACTGAGCTAGTTAATCGAACTGTAATGCTCGAATTGAAACGTTGTTTATCATTATCACGAATTTTAAAAGATATTTGTCAGTATCATGAATTTAAGTAATCAAATGAATTAATCTACTGGTAGATATATATGAATGTCAAAACACTTTTGTGTTACCTTGAAATGTTTACAATTGTCATGTTTAAGTTAACCTTGGGGAAAACTTCGACCGATCAAAATTCTTTGTCCCTAACAAGAGAAGCGAATGATATTTGCTTACATTTTCTTTCATATATTGAACTAAATGTATCTCGTATTCCTCGATCAAGTTCAATCTATTAGAGTAGAGAGGGTAATCTAGGGCGATACTTTCATATTGATCATATTTTCCTGAATCAATACATAGTAGTACCGTTTCTTAAACTAATTCTAGGAAGCTTGGAATTATATAACTGAGTAGTCTTTACTTTGTTTGAAATCCTTGCAGTAGATTAATATGTTTCCATACATATATATAGTAAAAAAGATAACAGTATTATATTGTTGATTTTGATGACAATAACGTCTGCGTTTCCATGAGTCAATTCTATGAGTCATTTTAATATGTCTTTCAAATTATGCTTGTTTTTTTTTTTTTACATAAGATAACAAGAATGGTTCGATGTAAAGCGTCATCGTAACCGAGAGACATTTGTAAAGGAAATGTATGCAAACTGGAAAGAGTGCATCATAAAAGATAGGGTTATCACACTGAAATGTTTGATATATCATATTAATATATCTTGAAATTAGCGACAACTACGTAACAAGCTGGCGTCGCTATATGACTGAAATACTGTTGAAGCAACGGTAAACTCAAATAGTCAAGTCAATAGCAATTTAGATAATGCGTGGTTTAAAATTAAATCCAGAAAAGAAAATATCTAGGAATTTAAGTCATGTGATCAAATGTTATAAATAGTCTAATGATTGAGCTACTGAGACTTTCTTGTTTTTCATTTGTATAAATCATTGCGACGACAAGCACATCCACTAATAAAAACGTAAAACAAAAGACATATCACGCACATTTTACCTGTGTTTTTAATTTTGCAGTACATCCCAAACACAGAATACTTCTATTGTGAAACTAAAAGACATCGTAACAACGAAACTAATTAATGCAGTCTGCTTCTAGAGCTGCAGGTGCTAATCTTGTTACTTCCTAAACTGTTACTGGGTGTTTTTCTACACGAAAACAAATAAATAATTTAACATTGAAAATGTTTTTAGTAGTTGTAGTAGTAGTAGTAGTAGGAGTAGTACTCAAAAATGTAAAAATAAAACCGAAATCCCTGAATAAAATTTCACTGTGACCCAATAAAAGATAGGAAGGCTTAATGATGGGGACTTGTGCACATCTGGTAGTAAAGTATAGTTAAATGCATATACTATCCTATAATATAGTATGCACGAATTGCTTCTATTCAAGATGCGAGATGTTGTTCTTTAGTTGACATGTAAACCCACATGGCGATATAAATGCACAGCTCTCTTTGACTTGACTTGACTATTTGAGTTTACCTTCGCTTCGACAGTATTTCAGTCATGTAGCGACGTCCAGCTAATTACAGGTGGATGAAGACCCCGAATGCACGGAGGCATCCTGGTAGAACCACCGACATACCGCAAGCCAGCTGGAAGGCTTCCTCACATGAAAATCTGAATGACCTTGTCGTGATTCGAACCCACGCGGTGAGGGGCTGAGTGAGTGTTAAGTCAGCGACTTTACCCTCTCGGCCACGGAGGCCCCCACAGCTTTCTTTGTGAATTGATAACAGTAGCTTTTGTCAATATAACTTTTTAAAAAAAAAAAAGCAGAAAAAATAAACTAATTTTGCGTTAATTAGACAACAATAAACATTTATATTGATTATCACCCAAGGAAATGAAATGAAAAGGTTCTTTGAATGATATTGGATACCTCTCATTTGAACAGTAACTGTTGCTTCACACCGCGAAATATAATGTATAGCGATTTTCCGGCACACCCTTAATTGGTGACACGACGAGTGTATACATTCAAGCACTAGTTCAAACACGGGAACCAAGTACACACTCTTCTTCGCACAAAAGCAGAAATTGATTGTTCTGTTAAGTTTTAGACGTTATCCAAAACACAATGAGGTATGACTATTTGCTCCCGCGCCTGTTTCTAGCATTGACATTTCTAACAATGGCTTCTCCACCTCTTTTGCAATTTTTTTCAATATATCAATTTTTGGTCGATATGGCATATTTTAACATTCTTGTTAATATATTGATTCGTTTAGTGGGAAGATGAAATTGACAAAGAAAAAATAGCACGATCACAGATTGCACAACCCCCGACTTTTCCCAACATATCAAATGCGATCGGTTATCCATTAAAATAAGATAAAAAATAACGATATAGTTGATTGAAATGTCAATTATTCAGTTTTATATCACAAATGTCTTACAAATTACAGAACACCAACGTATTCTATTTTGAGCCAGATTGTTTAGATCGCGCTGTTTGATGGATATATATATATATATATAAACTGTTTGAGCTACATGAACTTGTTTTGTTGATTACTTGAGATCTAACCGGGGCCCTTTTCATATTGATGATCTCTCTATAATACCTTTTGATTTCTATTAAACACTCTAGACAGGTCGCCACATATTTCAATTATGCTCTTTAATCTGTTATTTTTATTTTAACATTATTAATAATTCAACTACGCGTACTACAAATTAATATTCTAAAAATGTCCTGTCTCCATCTGTTGCTTTTTTGTCCACTTACATGCGCTTCCTCTTGGAGTTAGTTTTGTTTTTCCTTTCTTGTCCCTACGATCGCCTGTACTGCCTCGAATTTCATTAATATGGTACACTGTGAGCCAAGTGTAAAATGATGTTAAGCCTTTCAAACACCCGAGACTGTTTGTAGACAACATTGGCTACTAGTTGGTCGTTTTCACATTCCAAGCTTTTTTGTGTTTACATTGCTGTGTTCATAGCATTGCAGTTTCGTTTTACAAGGCAGCAATTGTTTATAAGAGAAAAAAAATCGTTAACCCCGACCAGATGTGTGTGATCCTCAAAGAAATACTTCGTTGATTCATGTGTTGTTTTTCATTAAATAGGTCGCCCCTTTACGAAAGAACTATGGTATTTCTTATCGCACGTGCTTTAATGCACCGACTACTTAGATTTACCCATTGAATCTTTCAGAGATTTGTTCGCTTTATCACATCATTTTACGCAGTTTTAGACCAACCGAAATCACGACTAATTGATAATCGTCCCCCACCACAACAATCATTACACTAGGGTTCCGGCAAAATTCTGATTTACAGTGACATAAGATCCAATCAGTGTGCGGCACCTTCCAAGACCTGGCACAAATTTCGGACGGTTTAATCATGCAGTGGTCATTGTGTAACGCTACCACCTTAAGAGGTCCGGCAGACAGTTGTAATGATGCTGTGTTGATATTCTATGGACTTCCTTCAACATCTCCTTGAGACCATATGCTCTAACCCCAATTAATCTGCTTTAACAGTTAAACATCGAAATGACGCAAATCAGGCCCCGTACGATTGGCTTGGCCGGGACCTGTAGCTTCTGATATAGCCCAACACTCCTGCGCTAGTTGCTGGTTTATCTTACAATTATTATCAATTAGTAAAAATATGCGCCTTATAAATCTACCAAAAACTGCAATGTGCAACCGTCCAAACATATGGATTCCTCCGTTCATTTCAGTTTTCACCAGAGTCGGGACCAAAATCGCCGCCATCCGTGCACCTGAGGATGATCAAGTTTGTTTCGCATACGGTGTCAAATAAATAAGACACCAACACCAGCGTATATGGGGTCATGTTTAATTATTACACATCTTTTGTTTAGCTCCAAAATACTTTGGTAGATTCACAGATGGTATTACTTTTCAAGGCGCCAGTCTTAAAGGCTTCAAGATGATTGAAAACAGGCTATGTATATTCCAAACAGTCCCTCAATAAGAGAATATATTGCTATATACATGTATTTTTTCTTAGAAAAGTGTGAATGAAAAATTCATTAAAAATATCAAGCAGCATGTCGGATAAGTCCATACATAGTAAATTATGTTTCACTTTACGGCGATTCCCCGTATACGTTTTTATTCTTTGTTTTGCGACGTTTTTGTAGCTACACACAAATGCGGAGTCGATGTTTCTCAACAATTAAAAGTATTTAATTTACCAATTATTTTCTGCTCGAAAAAAAAAAATGTTGAGGAGTTTGGAGGAGCTAACTGAAACCCTCCCTTATCCTTTGAAGTATGCCTAGTCAAAAAATAAACATATCAGCTGTCCGATTATTTGCAAATACTTTTTTTAAGTCCTATTAAACGCAAAATGCAACACTTGCTGCATATTGTTTAAATTGAATTCACACTTAGTGAACATAAGTTTCACACCAAAATCCCGTTTTGACATGCCATGCCATTACAAATGTTAAGGATAGACGATAAATATCTTTCGCTTCACATAAATGACAATTTCATTTGTTTGCTAATTTCATAAAATGCTTGTTTGATTTTGCAGCGAATAATGAGAATTCAGAATTTTACATTTTATCTCTGGTGAACCGATTTCATTTCGACGATTTCAGTAATATTCCAATATTTATTATTAGAGACTTCTTATTATTGTTACAAATTCTTGATTATATACCATTTGAATTGTGCCTAGGGGTCTAGTTTCGATACCATGGCGTGATTTACAATCACAACTGTCATAATAGTTACATATACCATGGTAACGGTACATTTAAATGAGAAGTTCAAATGGCAAAAATGCTAAAACAACCAAGCAAATCTGCCAAACAAAGTGAAATAAGTTCAAGTCATCATGTTTGTAAGTAAGTAAGTAAGTTAAAAATACAAGTGATATAACCTATATCACTTTAACCTCTATAAAACAACGCATGCATAAAAATGGGATAAATTGTTTCATGCGAATATAAATTATATAGCATTGTATTAGTACTGATCGTATTATCTGAAACACAAACGTTCAAAATGTGTCGATGCCTGAACCACAAGTCCATATTTATTTAGGCCAATTCTGCATGTTTGGTAGCATCAACTGAGACTGTTATAAACAAGCAAACTAATATTAGACTTGACGTTTCACAGCTTTTCAAATGTTAATATTTGATATATGTTAACACAACTAAAGCCGTTAGAAAGCTAATGCAATAGTTTTAATCCTGATAAAAATCCTGACAAATTAAAATTTCATTGAACTGAAACAACTTAAGTTCCATTATAAATGTACAAGTGTCATTCATCGTCTCTAGCTGACCTGCGGTCAGTAAGTTGCTCTATCCGAGGTTCTCCTTACACCCTCGCTTGTGATTAGCTGGACCAACAAGAAAACCATTTTCGACACGGAACCCTCTCATTAAAGTTACAAGATTGACTTTGATATAGAAAACCGACTGACTAGACCAAGTCGTTTCCCTTGAAGGTCATATAATCCAACAAACATTAATCTAAATATACCGAAAAGTTGATCTACAGAAAAACAATCTCGTGTTTTACACAGCGCCGGTCCAGTCAAGTAATGTTTTCACCCTATACGGAGTTCCATCTGCAAAATCCTGAAGTCAATACATACCAGTACACCAGTGCTAATTACCGCACTGTTTACTCACAGAAGAAATGGATATAAAAACTATTTCACAAAAGAAAAGCTGCTGTAAATCTAATTGCAGAAAAGATCGAGACGTTTAAAAATGCAGCCTGACCTTTTCATGTTTTACTATGCTAACCTTTCAGGCATAAACAAGGATACGCCTGCACGTTGTTAGACCGAGTCAAAACACTTCACAGAATAAGACAGCCGACAGCTAGGTCGTGCTATGTACACACCAGGGTTAGAGTTCATCGACTTTGGGGTCAATATTAAAAAAAAAAACCTCAACCAGGTATACTTAAACATCATCATATTTAACACGTGCCGTCTGTTGGAAATACTTGGAATTCTACTGAGGTCAGTATATCCAAACAGTTTTGCTACGTATTGCACGGTAACAGGAAATAACTTATCCTCAATTTTAATGTCTACATTCAGTTACCAGATTGCCCATTGGAATAATCAAAAGATCTGTACAGTATTTATGAAACAAAACAAAATCAAAACAAATAACAACAATAATAATAATATAACAAACACAGAACACACGGGTCACAGAAGACGTGTGTGTAGAGCCGTGAGCGACATTCCAAAGTCAGTAAAATGGTACTGGTATAGCTCCTTTGCTTGGCGCTCAGTATATAAGTGTAGTTCCAGGACTGGATGACCCGGTGTCAGGATAATGCTACTGGGTGTGGTATCATGCCACATGATCCTGCAGTGTGGTAGCACTATATTTTTATATACATGTCTTAAGTAGACATAGTCTCCAAATGACCGAAATATTATTAATATCGTTAAATCCAATAAATAAACAAAGAAACAAACTAACATACCTACAATAACAACAACACAACTACATTTCGTACGATATTGTAATCTTGAAATCGGGACACATCATCTTTAAGTCGCCATAGGCACTGGGTAGGATACAGGACCACAACACTTGGTCAAACACATCCTGATGTAGCAGCCAACTACGTGTCAAATAGCACGATGGCTATAATATGTGTACCTTCGCAATGAAACTGTAGTAGCAAATGATAATAAAATAGACTATAAGCAATAATACGCCGTGAAAATATATTTCGCTGATTGTATAATTCAGTGCTGAACGATGATAATACTTTATAGATGATGTTTGCTATCTAAATATAGGCAGTGAACCTATAAGAGCGAACCTTGCGATAGACATTATTGAAATAGATTATGCAGTATAACAGGGGCATCAATGGGAATCGTTGATGAGCAGTACATCAATACATATCTGCATTACAACATGATGATGCCGTTTCATAGAAATAAAATAAATTGGTTAATACTTTATTAAAGGTCATAAAACATAAAGCGCAAAACAATCAATGGGAATTGTAATATATACGGGAACACGAGATCGCGTTTCGGAATTTAATTTTGCCTACTTACAGTCTTTGTTGTTATACTATTTTCCCAATATACATGTATATGCAAAGTATTTGTGCCTGTTTATTTCGGATTTTACTGTCCAATGACAGAACCGATCACGTGACTGAAATTTTAGCCCTGCCTCATTCTGTAAAGAGGCATGATAGCACACTCAGACAAACTCTAATGACACTCGACCAACCTGTCTTGGAACCACCATGCTGTGCCAGAACAAACCAGAAGTGAGTGGGTATTAAGTGCTGTTTAAGGACTTGGTATATTACGGCCGGGGATCGAATTCAAGTCCCCCCCTTCCGGTTACGGCCGCCGGACCGCCATAACATATTTAAACAATGCCTACCGTTTTTGCACGATTATAATATCTTATTCTTAACTCCATATATGGGCATGAGTGCACATATGAACACTTGACAAGAATAAAATAACTACTACAATAATAAAATGTACAATAATAGCAAAGCATTTCAGTATTGGGTTTTACACGATTGCTCATTTGCACCTTCTTAATTTAAATTATAATTACAGCGTAACAGCATTAGTTTGTCAACAACTCTCGGTTTACACACTTAGTTTAGGTCATCAACGCAAGCATATTTATCAAGAATTCCAGAGTTGATAATTAACCAAATAAAATATTGCGGTATATAAGGATATAAAGTTATACAAATGCTAAGTACATTCGGTAAATCATTGTTACATTTTAAAGCACTTTGCGAAAAAGTCTGTGGAAACATGTCTTTATAGGCGAATCCTTGACTATTGCTAACAATGTTACTGACAAGAGCGCTACGTTATTTTTTTTTTTTTTTTTTTTTTTGTTGCTGTTTTAACAGCTGAATATTGTATTATCTAAACTGAGACTTTAATCAATGACCTACTAGATAACGCATTACTTATGCATTTTCTACCTGAATCATGCCTGGCGACGGTAAGTGAAGGGTACAAAAAACTCCAACCCTTTACTTTATTTGCTTTTTATCATTGTTATAAGTGTATGCGATTTCGCTCAGAGGATTACCATAAAGACCACAACTATATGTATTGATAGAAAAATGCATCTTTTACACATTCCTTTATGCACTATGTGCAGAAGTTCATAACAGGTACGTTACCTTGGTGATCTTTTTCGCGCCCTGAAATAATATCATAATGATATGAACGATTATTTGAAGTTGTAAATTAGGGTTTAAGTTTATGCAGTAGCACAATTCTAACATGTAACCATAAATTGTAAAATAGTAACGCTGCTTACGCAAGCATGACCGAGCTTGTCGATGCATTAACCATAGAGCATTTTATTAAGAATTATAGGGATTATATACTGTTGTCTTTCCTTGGTCCATCTTCATAAATAGTTTTACATCGGAGTTATTTCAAATGGCACTGCTTCATTGTTAAAAAACGAGATGTTCTTTTCTTTTTCTGCAAAACGACAGGTTGTGTATGATTTTTTGACATAACCATGATGGCTAGATTTCTATAAACAATTTTTGTAGATACGAAGAAGAAAAATCAACAACAATATACCTTCATGCTAAGAGCGGATGAAAATGTCGAATCGTTTGCCATTAGCTGATTTACGCAGTTACTTTCATCAGCGAATTTCAGAGATATTAATCTATTTTATATCGGGTAAACTGAATACCAAAGAACACCTAATCACACAAATATTGTTATTTTATTTTATTAATCAGTCAACATTGTATGCCTAATAGCAATTACAGATTGATAAAAAAATGTAAATACTTTTGTAAACTATAGTTAAATTTCATTTAGAATTTAAGCAAGATATCTGGAAATAAACGTGATTTGAATCTAGGTTAATATACGGACAAAATTCCGTGCTCAGTAATTCTGGGACAAGTTAAGGCCATGGAATCTAATGACAACCACTTTATACGAAACGTTTATTTCGGTTAAGTTAATTCTCAAACATTGTATTAATGGATCTAAATTTTAAGTTCAACACATAACATGGATTTATATGGTTCTAATAAATTTGCGCAAGTCATTAACTCTATTTCGGTAAAATTTAAGCATATAAAAAACCCAATTAGGTAAGCAAAACATATACTTCTCTAGAAATGGTGGCGGTACGCTATTCATTTTCTAGACAGGGCTTGCTTAACTTTATTGTAAATTCTTACTTAAGTTTCTATTTTGAATGCACTTGTTATCGTTAAATCGGAGTAAATCTTTACTTTATAAATTATTGCATGCGCGAAAAAGAAATGAGAATGAGAAAAAGAAAAGAGATGCAAATGCTATTCTGCAGATTTTCTTTTAAACAGGAACATAGCCCCAATAATGAGTTCCTGATTTCAAGCATTGTAACTAGCGTTGTGGTTTCTACAATAGGCTTACAGCAACAACTACTAAAACCATTTCCGTTATTATTTATAATTGGATAAGGGCGTTGAATCAAGTTGAGAACTGAACGCGCACGATTTGTTTCAGCTTTGTTTTTGTATTTAACCAATGTAAAATAAACCTCTTAATTTCTTAACAAGTCAAACTCGTAAAGACGGACTTTTACTCAAAGATGAATAAAGGAGAATGACCCTCGTATAACAAAACTTAGAGACTGGTTTACATTGTCAATGGAAAAGCTTGAATAAGAGCAACAAGACAAATGTTGGTCAGCTGTTTTGATTGAGATCTTAGAGTTTTATTCTAAAATTTCAATTGTTCATTCGATCAATGTAGTGATAAAAATGCTACACAATTCATCATAATCACAATGCAAAATACAATTCATAAATCACAATTCATCATAAATCACAATTCATCTTAAATCACAATGCATAAAAATCGCAATTCATCATAAATCACAATTCATCATAAATCGCAATGCATAAAAAACGCAATTCATCATAAATCACAATTCATCATAAATCACAATTCATTATAAATCGCAATTCATCATAAATCACAATTCATCTTAAATCACAATGCATAAAAATCGCAATTCATCATAAATCGCAATTCATCATA
Source organism: Solen grandis (assembly GCA_021229015.1). Lineage (NCBI taxonomy): Eukaryota > Metazoa > Mollusca > Bivalvia > Adapedonta > Solenidae > Solen > Solen grandis. The sequence continues at coordinate 39,495 of JAIFHC010000624.1, read as the reverse complement.
AATCACAATTCATCATAAATCACAATTCATCATAAATCACAATTCATCATAAATCACAATTCATCATAAATCACAATTCATCATAAATCGCAATTCATCATAAATCACAATTCATCATAAATCACAATTCATCATAAATCGCAATTCATCATAAATCACAATTCATCATAAATCACAAGTAGAAAATACTAGTATAGGACTAATCGTGAAAGGAACTAACTCAGACCCAAGTTATTGTCTGTAGAAGGTTCTCGAGCTAGAACTAATAAGAGCACACATGTATTCCCAAAGTGTCATACCTGTCATTAGAGGCCCCTGATTGCAGGACCCGACATGTGTTTGTGGCATTTCGTGAGATGTTTCAGACTGTAAGTAAACATTCTAAAAGGTGTGTCGTATAATGGGGCTTTACCGTACAGATGGGGATCCAGTGCTCCAAACTTATATAACATATTATCTTGTCTTAACATTCAGACATGTTAATATCTTACATTGAGATTTGTTAACCTGCAGTAAAATATGAAAAAGATGCAGAGGTTGATCTATTCACGGCCGATGGTCATATTAATGACGGATTGTACCAAGTCAGGCAAGTGTACTCGGAAATGTTTTATTGGATAGGCGGCTGCATATTTCATTCACCTTTTACTGAGATGTGTGTGTGTGTTTCAAAATCAGTTCTCGTTGAATTGAGAATGTCCAAATTGTTGAGCTGTTAGTTAATTCTGAAATGTGAGCCAATAATCTGTTTAAAAATTTACTGGTGCTATTTCATAGTTTTAATTGAAACATTTTATAGAGAATCACTCTCAAACATGCATTAAAGTAAATTTCTCTGAATAAGCCAATGGACTTCAGGTCAATCCATTTATGAGTTGTATATATTACTCTACCTTTTTTTTTTATACTATGAAATTGATATTTAAAATATATATGTATAGAGATTTAATTCTCACGAAACCATGTATCTGTATTGTTTATCAGTTGATATTAGTTAACTCGAATGCATTGTAAGAACCTAAGACAAAATAGAAATTGTTCGGAAGAACAATCATTGTGGAAGAACTGGAATGGTATGTTTTGATATGTATGAGTGTTCCAGCACTTTGAATGTTCTATATTTAATCATCAGAAACATAAACATAAAGAAAACAATAAGTTTACTTTTCGCACGATTTAGATTTCCCGCCCGGCAGTTTTAATAGCCGGTATAATCACGGCTAAAAAAATGAGACTAGGGATATACATATTTTTCGGCTTAACGTAGACATTAATATACTCACGAAAAAAAGTACCATACCAATGTTAGTTGAGATGACAACTAGCTGAAACATACTTCGTATTCACGAAATTTTACTAAAGTATTCTGACTGAATTTGATAACTATAAGCTAATTTTATCAAAATCCTTCTCTTTGATGCACATTGCGATTTGTTTCGGGCCAAACGTTATGAATAGAGAATCCCTCATAGAGGAAACTATGAAAAGACCTATGCGAACAGCATAAAACCAGATCAGGCTGCGAGTAACTCGCAGGCTGATCAGGTTTTATGCTGTTCGCTGCTCCTCAGTGGTCTGGAAATGAGGATTTTGTAATTAAATTTGGTAAGGTTTAACTGTGGTTTTCTGCAGATCAGGCTTTATGTGATACCTATTGAGGGCGTCAAAATGAGTATATATGAGGGAAAGGGTTAAGGGCGGTATGATATTTACTTCCTCGATTGCGGTTAAGCAGACGTTTTAATACCTAGTTTTATTTATGCCTATTTTGACTTCCTAGAATGAAAAGCTTCACAGATTATGCTTCATACATCATTTAACCATTCAACATTCCCAATCAATGTTTAGATATTGATGACTACATTTGGTTATACATGTACCACTTTCTTAACATCATATAACGCTATAAATTGTATGGAAGTAATGAAAGCAAAAGTAAAAGAACCACATGTTTTTCTTCAGTATCCGTTGAGGTGTTTATATTTGCACATATCAATGTTATTTGCTATGTTATTTTCTTCATCAAAACTTGTTTATACCAATAAACGTAGCGCCCAGGTCAGCTGGTCAGTGTGCCTAGGTAATTAACAGTCAGGCTAGTCTGACCAACGTCCACTAAATCGTTTAGCTAAGTAAATAAACATTCGAGTTTTCCGAAGGTCACTGAAAATATCTACCGTGTTTTCCTATTTTTTTTTATATATGAATACCAATTGCCTGATTGCTTTCTTTATATGTATGCTTATAATGGATAAATAATCGGGTTTTGTGAGAAATCTGTTATTTTTGCAGTCATAATTTTAAAAACACGAGTAAACAAAAATACATAAGCATAAATGACTGAAATAGACACAACAAGTACTGCCCATTTAATTAAATGTGACAATCAAAGATTTATATATTTGAGAGTTCCAAGCAATGGTCATAATCAATCAATTTATAACAAAATGTATTTGCAATAGTTATTCAATTAACCATTAAAAACGGATAATAAAATAGATAAGTATTACATGATACATGTATATTTGATATTCATGTACGATTGTTTATATTTTCAGACAATACGACACGTGACGTTTAGACAGATTTTCAACCGATTCCAGACGGTAAGTAGGTAAAAAGTATTAATATATTGATATTAACCGTATCCAGGTATTTTAAAGCAATCATTGATTGGAAATTCAATACGAGTCCTGGCTTACGGATCATATTTAGAAGCGAATATGAGTGTATCCGAGCGCACAAGATTTTCCGGCCGCATACTTTCAAAAAAAAAAAGTCTTTTCGTACAATAAAGGGCTGTCATAAATTTTGTTCGTACCTAGGATAACAAAGAACCAACATATATGAGTAAAAATGTTTATACTTATAAAAATACAACAAAGAAACAAAATGACATTTTGAAAGTTCTTGTGTGTACGTACTTCGTTTTTAACGTTTAATGTATAGCTTTTTTTTACCAGAAAGACGAATATAAAACGTAACAACCTTAATAAACGTTTCCTGTACTTCTGCCATATCAAACTTGACCAAGCAAAATAGCGAATAATAAGTTTGTGTATTTGCTTATTGGGTTTAACGCCGACAGTATTTCAGTCAGTTGGAGACCATGTCTACTTTCGAAAGATATATTGCTGTCACACAGCAGTAAGTTGCATGATACCACACCTAGTTACATTATCCTGACACCGGGCCAACCAGCCCTGGAATTACCCTTACATACTGATTGCTTCCGATTCCGGGCCGAGAATGATCAAATTATGAAGAAAATAATAAATAGTACGAATAAAATATATCGAGTAAAGGTTTCAAATCTAAAACTGGATCCTTAATATGACTATTCAGAAGAGGTTAAACTTGGCAAAAAAGTTCTGAATTTGAAATAGACTGCTTGGAATTGACTATTCAAATAAAGCAACTACAAGCAAAAGGTTTTGAATATGAAATAAACTGCTTGAAACTGACTGTTCAAAGAAAATTGACATTGGTAAAATGTTTGGAATATGAAATATACTTCTTGAAATTGATTCTTCAAAAAGTTGCCATAGGCAAAAAAGTTTGGAATATGAAACAGACTTCTTGAAATTGACTGTTCAAAGGGAGTTACTACAAGCAAAATGTTTGGAATATAAAATAAACTGCTTGAAATTGACTGTTCAAAAATAGACATAGGCAAAACGTTTGGAATACGAAATAGACTTCTCAAAATTGACAGTTCAAATAAAATTACTACAAGCAAAAGGTCTGCTGGAATATGAAATAGACTGCTTGAATCGGCTCGGCTTTTGCAGACCACAAATTTTAGCCGTGTATCAGGTTGCATTCAATCCTACTACGGCTCGGTAATCGGTAGTTTGATACTGCTATATACTAAAATATGTCTGACATCTCGGTAATTACTTCACATCTAACCAATGTTATTTATTGTGTTATTGCGTGCTTCTTGCCGAAGTCCTAATTGGCTCGATTGATCGCCTATTGCCGAACAAAAGTGGCGGCGCAAAAACTGGATTCGAATTAGTGTAGTGGTCACTTTTTTCCTCTTATTTCATAATCAGTTTGTGGTCTCGAAACCATGCGCCTCGAGACATAAATGGACAGCCCGATAAATCAAATCAGACTAATTTCGAGACAGAACGTTTACCTCCTCCTTTGTGAGTTTAAGGCTACACCTACCGTGAATCTCTCGGAGAATTATGTGAACAAGGCTACTAACAATAATTGGGAAAAACAGAACTTTGTATTAGAAAAACATGTTTACTTTTTTATAATCAAATCAAACATTTTAATTAAAAACCTCGTGCATTTTAATTCATAAATCACCACGAAACTGCCTGAAAGTGCAGACCAGCTCTTAAATTCTGCTGTTCTAAAGTTCCATATCACTGAAATTACGCATACAAATCTATGTATTAAGGCGTTAATGACAAAACACTGTTAAGTTTGTAGCGATACAGTAAGCCGTCGAATGATCACAGTCTTGATTACTTGTCGTAAAGCGATGCCAAGCAATAATTTCTACACAAAAAAAACATGGTCAGGCTATTAATCCTATAGAAATCAAAGGTTCCTCTATTCTATCTTTTCATCTTAAACTAAAAACTGCATCTGATGCCAAAACGTTTAAACAAATACATTGTCTGGTGAAGTATTGTAGTTGCGTCATGTTATTTCTACGTCAACAGCTATTTCAATCGATGGATAGTTAGTTATATTGTTATTTTAGCCAAAGAATAATATTACAGTAAAGATATTGTAACCCATATACATTTAAATGGGTTCAAAATTCTGCAAATGTGTGTGTATTTTCGTCATTTTGGGCATTTATAAAGCACATACCACGGAAGCGCCGTTTACGCTTAGTGATATAATCTTATATACATGTATCACTATAATTTTCCCATTTTCAGTTCAATCTGTATTTGCAGCCTCTTTAACTAAACACCCAACTGATTTAGGACCAAACTTTTTAAGACACAGGAAAATCTACATTGTTTTACACGTTATCTCAGTGTTGCAATTAGTCGTGATATGCGGTCATTTACCGCCGCCCCCACCCATTGACGAATAGTTAGAGCGTCTATGGGTTCGATCCCCAACCTCGACATACCAAAGTTGTTAAAATGTAATTGGTAACATCCTGCTTGGCGCTTAGCATATATATAAAATAGTTCAAGAACTAGTTGACACGGTGTCAGGATAATGTGACTGTGTGTAGTTGCATGCCCACCCTGCTTGGCGCTTAGCATATATATAAAATAGTTCAAGGACTAGTTGGCACGGTGTCAGGATAATGTGACTGTGTGTGGTTGCATGCCACATGTCTACGGCATAATACTGCAAGGTGGCAGCACTATATATTATCTGTGTGAAATAGACATCATCTCCAAATGACAGAAATACTGTTGTTGTGACGTTAAACCCAACAGAAAACAGTAGTTTCTTTCGCTTCTTCATTTGATTTGCAATTAAATTCAGTATGCTGAATACGGTTTCTTCAATAGATACTCAAGGTTCATTTAAATCACAAACAATACATATAACATTTACAAAGACTTTGTTTATATTAATCTAAAAATTACCTTACCCCTCCTACATTAGTACGTTTTAATTTATAACAGCACGCGCACTTTAAAAAGGATCATTAGAGAATTAATAACGTTTTATCTGATATAAGGCGTGCTTTATAGACATTTTCCTTTCATCTGATGACTTAAATTAACTCTGATCAAAGAACCCTAAATGAACATTAGCATATATCAGATCGTTTTACGATAATGGAACGTTTGTCGTGATAAATGACGATAAAGTAATACCGTAAATGGGCAGTATTGATTTCATTGTTAACAGGGAAATAATTCTAGAAAAAAGATAAGGAGTGTTTTAAAGTTCTTAATGAAACATTGATCTACACACGAGATATCTTTTAAGTAGGCTAACCTCATTTAATATCCCCAATAAGACAGTTTTGCCGGGAAAATATTGTCAAATATCATTATCAATAACCTTAAGATAACGTCATTTCATTATGCTCCAGTTCATGAGCCAAATACCGAAAAAGAGCATAGCCATTAAAGCCATTTGAATGGAGATAGACCAATGAAATATTATTCGTACATAATATTTGTTCCTTACTATAAATATTTATTACACGTGTTCGATTGTTCGAAGTCGTCCGCTCTTCTCTTTTGCTTCTAGACAAGTTCCAATATTCTCCAAGCACAGAACCCCGACAAAATGACCATGTGGAAGCTAACGACCACTGGCAGTGTCAAATTCAGATAGATTAATTTAAATACATAGTAGAGCTTTGCTAATTGCTCAAGGGATCGGCTTATAAGATTTCTAGCTAGTCTGGATGCTCAGCGGGAAAATTCATGGAGTATAGATGAAGTCTTCGCGATAGACGGAAATCAGGAGTCCAATAGATGTACATACCTTGGTCTGGATTGTAGCGGATCAGGTTCTACTGGGAGTCCACGGCTCCTCGCTCATCCCCGCTATCAGACCAAGAGTTTTAATAATATCAGTGTTCATTTTTTTTAATTCAGGAGTGATTAACGTGATTTATATAAGTGTGTTTCATCAAATTGAGGGCAAAACAGGTAATGTAAATATCATTTATTCAGACATGTGTAATTTATCAAAGGTTTTTGAAGTAAGGTTAATTTCACATTGCATAAGATTATCTGAAATAAGTGAGCTACTTTTACATGTACTTACATATTAATCATTTGTACTAATTGGATATCGGTCAATTAAGTATCTAAAACACATATAAATCTTGATCTTAACCACTTAACAGCTATAGTAATATCAATTTATATTCATTCTATATAGGCAAACTTCTTTTGATATAGTTGATAAAACTATTTGCATTTGGCTTTCATAAACATTATGATGTATGTGACATATTTGAGTCTTATATTTCCTTGTCTATATTGTTTAAAATAAAATATATAGTATTGCATAGCCATAGTAATGTCTGAAATAGATAAAAAGTAAAACTGAGTTAATAAAGAGATGCAGATAAGAAAGTAATTACAACATTGATTTCAAAATATTCTGTAAATCAAGTGTTGATTAGCGTTGATAGAATCTCAATATTAACAATAAACATTTTTTTATCAAGTCTGTGTTTAATATATAACAATGAATGATACCGACACACATATATATATATAGAAAGGGAGGTATACAAATATTTTCCTACGTAATTGACGTACATTCTTTCTAAAAAATTAAAGTTAATTTACTTAAGTGTTTGAAGATTAAATGTTCGTGTTCGTATAAAGTACAGTTATCAAGTTAACTGCCAAAATTTAAATCGACACAGTTTTAAGTAAACACAAGTAATAATATTTTAAATTTTGATAATTTTCAAGAGATGCATCGGCGGCATTATATATCTAACAGTTTAAGTGTTAAAAGAAATAAAGAAGTCAACGCACAATTGCTATACATGATTAATGGCGCCTTAAGTTTTATTCTTTCTTTGTTTTAACTCAGTTTTGATGTTATAATAAACTAGTTCTCGTAATAGAGTGTGGCTTTACACTTCTTCAGACCCTTCCAAAATTAATATCCCGTTGTGAATAGCTAAATAACAAAATGGAAAATTAATACCAGGCCGTGTTACAATTTTATTATATAATCAATTAAGCCGCTACTAATTTGACACTTTTTAATTAACAAGTCGTTCTCAGAAGTGCGAGGCAATTTTCAATTAACCCGGTGAATCTCATGAAATGGGCGAAGGCTGAAATTGAGTATCCCCTCATTGTATGCCCCAAAGGACATCTTTTATTACCTTTTCAAAACACCCGTATGGTTGATGACATAAAACAATTCCTAGGCAATGTCTCTGTTGCATCCAGAACATGCGATATATAGCACGTGTCGTCGGTATACCAGTAAATCACGTCCGGAGTAGTGTTGCTGTATAAAGAGGACTATTACAAAAGCAAGACATTCTCCGTTTTTACTGCGATAAAATGTAAAGTTGGATGATGTCTCTCTCAAGACACATAACTGAATTAGTATTGCTGAAACCAGCCTTCGTTACACTAAACACTGTTCCAAGCACCCTCCGTATGCCTAGTTTTATGTTTAAAGTAACTTAATTCCAGTTCCATTACTGAGTTTATGTCGGGGTGCCGACTTTATATAATTAATGCATGTTTTAATCAATCAATTAACGTTAAGTCTGTGAAACTGTGCAATTTCAATCTAACTTTCCTGGATTACAACTTACCGTCTTCGAATCTTGAGCATTTATCAATAGTATAAAGACTTCATTGACGGCTTCCAACGTTGATTAAGTTGTAATATCTTACAAACAAAGCACGCCTTACATTGGCTGATTGTAATCTACGAAATCAGTGTCTGTATTTTCATTTTGACGAATGCTGAGGCTGTATTTGGATGACAATTCAGGAGAATATAACACCTTTTTTACAAATCGAATTTATTTAAATTTGAAAGATCAATGAATTTACATTTATTTCCGTATTTTAATTTTGTAAATTATACTCTTATTGTATTTTGTTTTTGACTATAATACCGATGCGTGTCTTTCCTACTCTCCAAACCTTTCTACATGTAATAGTAGACAATTTTATGCATATTTTGCATTTCTTACGTTCACAAGAAAATATGGCCTCTAAGGCTATTACAATATGTTGGCCCGATTTACCCAGAGGAAAAGAGTCATTTTTATATTTCAGTTACGCTAGACCTAATTCAGAAGTTTCGTCAGCCGAAATAAAGTCATAAAATCACTTAAAATTTAACATTGTGACCTCGACCATCGCCAAATTCAAGAATATTTTTTCAGAAATTCAACACTTCTTGTCAACCATTTAAGACAAAGTCCCTGCAATGGTTCCGCTACGTTTTGGACCACTTAACCTCTACCAAGATAACCAAGGAACCCTAATGAAACATTAGGAAACCATTATTATCTCCGTGAAAGGCCATGAAGTCCGAAATGTAGCGTAACCATTACAGGAACTATACCTTAAGAGAAGTTAAAAAAACAACAAAAAACATGTGGTAATTATGTTATTACGGCCAAGGTGATGAAGTGGCGCAACAAAGAAAGCCAGCAACATAAACAGTTAACCAGACATATTTTAATTATTTACAAGTTACAAATAACAATATGAATATCACAACAGTTGTTATAACAAGTTATGTTGATCCTCGTCTAATTTATAAAATTTACATTTAACCAGAACATCCCAAAAGATATGTCCTTCTTTCAAATGTAAATGCTCATCCCACACTGTTGAATGACCTACAATTGATGACTTGATGCAAACAAATCTGATCCCCATTCAAACTCCCCTTCATTATATATACTGGAGCAAAATATTCCAGAAACAACCATACTATACTAAAAAAAAAATGGACTAAAGAGTAAACATGTTACATAAAACTTCTAGAATTTTCCATAGAAAGAAAGAAAATTCTAGTAAACAAACATACCAGTAAACAAGTTATTTTTAGAATAGGGATCCCCTTAATAGAACACTCCAGAACAAAACTAGTAAACAAGTTATTCTTAGAATAGAGATTGCCTTCTACAGTGTTGTGTATACGTAACTACGTTAGGTGTAATATGTAACAATGTCCACCTGAGTTCTAAAAGGATCAAGTTTATTTATATGACTTTTTTAAAGGACTACTAAGGATCACATCTGAAACGTTTCGTAAATTTCTGCCTAATGATTTTAAAGAACACAACATGTAAAGCAAGGCGTTCACGACGACCTAAGTGTAATGACAGTAGCTTGTATTGAACCTGTTACCAAGTTTGACAGTCTGAGACATGGGCCCATTAAATGTCAGCTCAAGACAATTATTTGAACTTGGGTCGAAGCATTTTAGGCACAATATGTAAGAGTTTCAATATTTCCAAACGACCATCTCTTCTTAATTTTCAACTTCTCCTAAATATTTTACATCACCAAAGGGATTCATTTGTCTTCACATACCACATATCTATATTTTGACGTCGTTTAAGTTTTGTGTGTGTGTGTATGTGTTAGAAAACTAACTTCTCTCTTTTTGCTTAAGAAGATCTAGTCCTTAGGGTGTATAAAAGCCTTAAAGCCTTGAAAGAAAAGTTTGTAACTATGGAATTTTGATATTTTCTAAATGACACGGGAGCTTAAAATTTATCATATTTCCTTCATTTGTGCAATCAATAATTCCCATTGGAATTCGATTGGTTTTGTTCAAGTTACTTCTGTATTTAAATCTGAATTTCTTGAAAGAGCGACCAGAAAGGAAATAGCCATGCTGCAGCACTCAGTCATTTCTGATTCAATAGTTTTCACAATCCATTTTAAAATCATAAATAAACGATACACGACGTAACATACACAAGGCGTTGAATAACAGTAAATCAAACAATACAAAACAAAAAGAGCTCAATATGAGGAAAGCTGAAAATAATGTTTAAGAATACTGTTTGTTGCATGTTCTGTGTGTTGTTAACAGACCGTGAGAATATGGCTGCAATGAAAACAGGGCTAGCATTCAAAACTGCGTCGAATCATTCATTTTTGTAAACGAAAACCGCCATTTTGAAAAGAAAAGGATATATATTTGTTCATTACGGTTTTTGTAGGAATTGCATGATAACGAGATATATACATGAACACGCTACTATTGTTTCCACTAAATATGGTGTATGCAACTTGAAAATTCATTTTGAAAAGCAAAAGTTATAGCGAACTGAATATTTGAAGTGGAGAAGAATTTGCGAAATATTTGACAGGATACGACGCAGATTGAATTGCTGTATCTAGCGTTGTCACCCTTAAACTGTATCAATACTCGTGGTTTTGCTAAATTTAAGTTGCCAAATACATTTTCATGTCATGAGACAAAGTCCCATTTAAAGTAGAAAATTATATTTCAATAAGACAGTGATTTTTACAAAATGGTAAGACGCAGTTGCATTTTCAAGGTGTTTCGTTTCGACAATATGTGCATATTTTACCAGCCTTTCCGAACGATTTTTTGTCTTCGATGGTAATTAAGGTGCACGCAGTTTCTTATAATGATTCTAATGCACTGCAGTACTTACTAGTATAGCTGATGACCATGTCGTACTTATTCATTAGAGTTACTTTTCAGTTAAGATAAAACCCGTCTTAAGGTGCTGCGGATTCATTTTCCCTTTTTTATAATTATATCATGAGAATATGAGTTTGATTTAAAACTTAAACTTGCAATAAACGTAATCACGGCAATTGTACAAAAGGGGAAGCTTTGGAGGGGTAAATGTGACTGTTGGGCTAGCCAAGCGAACAAACACGACAGTGCCTACTAAAAGAACATCATAATTTTATTTGTTAAGCATTGGTACTGATTATACTATACTTAGAGCTGTGACTTGCCAGGCAAGTGGCGAGACGATGTATATTACGATGCGGGACAAAAGTTACACGAATTGTTTACGAGACACCTGTACTTACAATTATGCATGAACATCAGTCTCACCATCGATTAAATAACTTGCATACATCGTATTAATCTTCTTGTTAATGGTAAAGTTATGTCCTAGTTTTAGATGGACTGTGTTGTACATTACAATAAGCATAGAGAAGCTAGGAGAAGCTAGTTATTTGAATTTTTATTCAGTTCTGACTTAAACAATCGCGAAACTGTTTATTCCATGATTTACTTTTCAGATAATTTTATATAATTTAAAAAAGGAATCATAGCAAACAAGTCCAACATATGAAAGTTCTGTTTTAGAAACAAATTATGCGAAACTATTTAATGCTAGCTTTATCTATTGTACATGGTTTCGGATATGACGCATTTCGGATACGCTTAATAGACGGGTTGATGAGGTATGATTTGAGATGAATATTTGATAAAATTGGGTTGAAAAAGGCGAATTAGAACAAATAAATGTTGGAAGACTAAAACGTCAATGGTTCTCGAATCTAGCGATACAAGGGCCGGCAAATATTCGTAACCGAATTTCAACAGGATATCGCAATAATTCGAGAGTTCGGGTGTTCGTTACAGCTCTAACAAGACTTCGCAAAACGTACTGACTGGAACTTTATATATCATTAACATTTTTAAGGTGTTCTGTTTGGTATTAACTTAGCGGGATTTAATGACAGTCCGATAAGAAAATACAATGTATACGTATAAATTGTATTTATAAAAGAGGTATTTCCTATTCAAGTGTGGGAGAAGTTGCTCTTGATTATCGAGTCTGGTTTCGTATAATTCCAAAATAATGATTTAAACATGCAGCGATAATTTTCCATGATTTACACCTAGTATAACTGATGAATGACAGATGTTTTACGTACATTTTCACAGCTGGAAATAGATGAAATAATCGCAAAAAAGGTTCTTGTACATAAAAAGTGTTACCTCAAATTTAAACGACACAATGTATTATGGCAAAACAAGGAATAATTATGGCACAATTGCAATATTGCATGTGACAATAAAACAGTTCATGGAAATTTAAGAACTTTTAATGAAATAAAATAAGGGTAGTGTCCAGGATTTTAACAACTTGTATAAATTTAATAAAAACGAAATCTAAATATTAGCTATTGAAAATAAACTTGAACCCCCTTTTTATGCGACTTATTTCAAGAGTAATAGTATATGAATATTTATAAAACTCTTATCAAACATAATTTTACTTGTAAGATACTTACATAAATTGGGTGATATTTGAAACATAATATATGACATTGTGATTGCCTTCTGTATATCATGAAAACGCAAACGGGTTGAAAAGAAAACTGAATAGTTCAACTTTACAGGTTTAGTGTCTCTATACAAACAAATGGTGCGACTTATGAGAACTTAATTCAGCCAATCAGGCCAGCTAGAGTATATACGATGTACGTGTATGTAAATCAGAAGACATGTGTCTAAAAAAGAACACTGTACATTGTGTGCACCCTAATTACCTTTTTTATCATCGAAGCCATAAATCGTTCGCAAAATATGCACATATTGTCGAAACGAAACTCGTTGAAAAGGCTGCAACAAAATGACAACTGCGTCGTACCATATTTAAATGCAACTGCGTCTTACCATTTTGTGAAATTCATTTGTCTCATGGCAAAAAATCTATTTGGTAACTTAAATTTAGCAAAAACATAAGTATTAATACAGTTTAAGGATGAAAACGCTGGATACAGCAATTCAAGCTGCGTCGTATCCTATCAAATGTTCCGCAAATTCTTCTCCATTTCGAAATTTTGTTTTCCAAACGAATTTTCAGGTTGCATACACTATATGAAGTTGAAAAAATAGTAGCGTGTCGTTTTCATGCAAATTCTCCAGTAACAGTAATGAACAGAATTTTGCCATTTTCTTTTCAAAATGCGGCTTTGTTTACAAAATGAATGGTACGACGCATTTTTTATTCATAGCCCTGGAACTCTAATTATCAAATTATTCTGGAATATAGACCATCAAATTACAGAAATTAACTATATACTATAATTATAGTAGATTTATTTTATGATGATAATTGGACAAGAACAACAATAATTACCAAATAAATCATCACAAATAGTTTTATTTGGCACGGAATTTAGGAACCGGTCCTGGAATTTACAATCTTCGCAATAATTACTTCCCTTTATAACTGAGACATGACCGATGCGAAGAGTATGGCATTCTTTTTGTATTGGTAATATGTATTATATTAAATAATTTAAACATATTGATAAATAAGCCACCATTTCCACATACAAGTATGCTACAATTAGCAGCTATGTTCACAAACTGAGTATTTCCGCCCTTTGATTTCGCAAGTACAAACTTTCATGTTTCCTCAAAATCTATTTCTTTCATAAAATATTACGTATATATTTATCTATACGAGAAGGGTGAGGTATCCTTATATAAAAAAGGGCAACAAATAATCCTTATCATACATAAATGGCAAAGTGGTCAATTTTACAGAATTGTTGTATTATTAGGTTAAGAATAAATATATGAAGAGCTATACGAGACAAGTGTTCCTTTTTAGACAATGATATCAAAAGTATTGTGAAGTGAATCTTAAAAATTTGGTCGTGTTGGGTTTGGTTCTTCATACCTAAGAAAAACGACACTGTCAATTGTAATCAATCCTTTTTTCTCCTGAAATCAATATCGATTATGCTGCTCCATTATCAAAATTCAAACCTATTTCATCTTTCATTTTTCTTTGGAATGACTCAACTACTCAACTACTGACTAATCAAGTCTCATCCGTCTCAACAATGTATGCCCCCCGAAGACCCGACGGTCTTAAAACTTTCAAAAAAGGACAGGGCCAGCATAAAGTCCTGGCCGCCATCAGATGTGGAACCAGTCTAAAACTTAGCAGAGATTTTCTCCATATCTCGGCCTGTTCGGCCGATATTTCACGTAACAGTACACGCAGCAGTTTGTGTTTACACGTGAAATGACACGCAGATACGTTAGTTTCACGTGGTATTTTATCTTAGAGGTAGCTTTGGTTATTAACAGTATCGGCACTGAACAAATTAGGCATTTTCGTACTGTCACTTTGAATCAAGACACAATGTATACAGTAGTGCAATTGACTAGAACTTAATTAAGTCATTTATTACAACTTGAAAAATGCATCAATTTCTGGATAGTTAACCCGTCCTTTAGAGAAACTTGACAACAACGCTTCGGTTTTTGTAATGCTAATGACGAAATAGGATATCTCAATTGCATGCGAAAGCAATTTAAGATATGTGAATAATATAACAATTTTTAATTCCAGATATTTGCGATAGGAGAGACACCGTCAAAGCTCGTCGACAAACAACACATTGAATTCTTAGCTGTTGAGGTCATCGAATGTCAATATAACACATGATGCGTACTGATCGAAGAATCGAAGAGACACAGACTCGTGGGTGACGGGACTAATCTCAGAGAGTGCATTATTTCTGTCATTTTCAAGAAGATTGTCTTGCATAATGACCAAGGTGTCTTAATAAATTGATTGTCAGATAATGATGACCAGCACAGTCTAGAAGCATACTTGTATTATTACTAATTAGATTTACAAGCAAGGCAGGGAATATCGTTCAGCTGTTTGTTTTCTCGCGGTAAGAGATATTGGCAGTTGGTTTCAGGCAATATTGATCGTGAAACGACATGGCTTTGACTGTTATCTAAGATTTACTGTTTGCATTTCCGCAAATAAAAAGAAATATGTGTGTCCATTAGGACAAAAAGTTAACACCTGTCCAGTGATCAATTGTTCTTCAGTGTAGAGACATATTAAGACATACAATAAAACTACAGTAAGTCTCTTCTTAAAACAATTTATTCAAAGGGATGCGCTGAGCTTGATTCCAGTTTATCACCGATACCATACAAAACCGGCTACCATTAAACAGTAAATCCAGAATGGCGTCGCTGTTTTTCAAGAGGATCTAAGTGAAGAAGTTCATAAAAACTAAGATATTTTCTGTGTGACGTATTCACAATCAAGGATGTCATTCTCCGAAGCCGTTTCCACAGATTCCATAATGAATTATTCCTTGAGCAACGGAACCACACCACTTTCGGTGATGAACTCCACAACGGAGGCATCTATGACAAAAACTAACCTTCAACAGTTTTCCGAAAGCTACGGTAACATTCATGGATATCTAAGTGCGTGCGTCTGTCTATTTGGAATGATGGCTAACATAGCAAACATTGTCGTCCTTACGCGGAAAAACATGATCACCTCGACAAACGTAATTTTAACATGGTTAGCAGTGGCTGACTTATTCACCATGGTCGATTACTTTCCTTTCGCCATGCGCTTTTACATACTTAAAAGTCCCGATATACACTTCCCCGAAATCCGTGGATACGCTTGGATGTGTTACCTGCTTTTTCATGCACATTTCAGTGTTGTGTGCCATTCTGTTGCAATATGGCTGACAATAGCACTTGCGTCTTTCCGGTTTGTATGCATATGGTTTCCGACGAAGGGAAGCACCTACTGCACTGTCAGAAAAGCACGACAATGTATTGGCATAATACTTGCAGTTGTCCTTGTTTTGTGTGTGCCGAATGTAATCATAAATAATATGCATCCAAAGAATAGTACTAACAACTCGGACGATATCTACGTGTTCACCTACAGGAGTGGCGGTGCCTTCGATCACATGGACAAACTAAACAAAATGATCCAAGCGATTATATTCAAAATAATCCCTTGCTTTTTGTTAACAAGTTTGACTATTTTGCTTATCATTGCTATGCATAAAGCATACAAAAAGCGAATGGCGCTGAAAAATCAAGGCAAAAGGGAGGAATCGGATAAACACGGCGAACATAACAGGACCACGGGAATGCTTCTCGCTGTCGTAGTCTTATTCCTGTTGACAGAGTTGCCACAGGGCATTTTGACAATAATAAGCTTGCTAGAGCCTGATTTCTATATTGACGTTTATATGCCCCTTGGGGATCTATTAGACATTATGGCTCTATGTAATAATGCTATTAATTTCGTGTTGTATAGCACCATGTCAAGGCAATTCCGAGACACCTTCATGGCCACATTTTGTTGGTTTTGCCCTAAAGCCAAGCCTGGATGGATGAGAATGAAGCTTGTAAAAACCAAACCTACACAGAATGGAGCATCCATGATGACAGAGCATACGCACGTTTAAATTGTGGAAAAAATCATAAAAATGTAACTATGTAATGATTTACACAATAAGTGATATTCGTGGAAAATAAGAAAATAATGTTGTGTGTGTATGTGTTGTTGGGTTTTTTTTCCCTGATAAAACCGACATCACTGCAACTTGTAATTCATTGTTAGTGGGTTAATACATGTAGTGACTCGATCTACTAGACTTTAATTAATTACATTTTGATGTATAATTATAAATATTACATCATAATTGTCAGCTGTCATAATGCGAAATGATAATACATATGTACTTCATATTTCATTGTTAAATGATTTTGAGAAACTCACATTCATTTATGTTTCTGTGGTGATACATACACAATTTTAATCATCATGTACATTTAAAATATACACGTGCATATATACGAGCCCTACTATTCAAGGAACCCCATATCGAGAAACACAGTAATTGTATGTTTCTATACAGTGCAATTATAACAAATGATTGTAAATCAGGAAAAGACTATCAAAACATTGATTAAAACATTTCAGACTTTCGAACCGGGCTCGATGACCAATATGTGTGAAAATTAGTGTTGTAAAATTGATATGTTACGCACAATTATCATATGGATAATATTGCTACTTTTCTATTAATTCACATTGAATTACTCACGTGATATTTGTTGGTATATATGAGAAAGTGAATTCCTGTAAATACTACGTTTTTCAATGTCACCTGTACAATTATTTTATCGAATGTCTGCTAATCTAAGAATGTGTTTTCATATAATGAAGCCTTTGATACACATATACACACGCATATATACATGTATAGAAAATACATAAAAAGCATATATACATATATACACATATATACAAACATATACAAATATACAAATATATATATATATACGAGTACATACATACAAATATACACAGAAAAAAAAAATTGGTTAAATAAATCCTATGCGAAAAACAATGTTTTAATTAAGAATCGGACATATTGTCAAACACAGTTGTTAGTGACATATTTACCAAGCTGCTCTACCTTCTCTGCAGCTGATCAATAAAGCGACATGCAAAATAAAGTATTAAGTATTGGACATATTTTAATTTGAAAAAAAAAAGTTCTGAAATAATTACATTGCATTGAAAAAAGATAGCACGGCATGGTTCATTATAATTACTCCTAATCTTTATCATTTATCAATGTAAAACATATCAATATATTTTTATAATTAGTTCACCTTGACATTCATTGACCGTCAGTGAGAGGTTGTGTTTAATGATTCAAATAGGGAAATCAGACCCCATAATGTCCATATATTCGTTGTACGTACACTTACCAAAAATAGAGTTTGAGATTAAAAGTCCATTTTGCAAGGGTATGTTTCAAGTTTACAGTTTGCAAATAACTCCGAATTTGTACTTGAAACATTGTCCTTGAAGGAGATTTAATAGAATACTTTTTGAATTAAATGACTAAATGACACAATAACGACCCCTATGTCCCAAAATTGATTACACGAGTACATGAAATGATATTGACTGTTTAGTTGAATGGACACTTTTTTGTGTGTTTTCAAATAGAAAACAATTCTTCCATTATCACATAAATACAGAATTGAAGTAGATTCAATTCGATTTTATGAAATGCAGTAATTCCAACACATTTGGAACATAATTAAATGTATCTGAAGGACATTGTTATGGATATAGGTTTAATCATTTAGTGTCAGTTATATGGACAAACATTTTTAGTATATCATTTTGTAAGTAAACTTAGACATTCATTCAAATGTTTAATTGCAGTCATTTTGTTCGACATGCATTGTATAAGTTCAGATGTAATCAGTCATCATTAATTTCCACATAAATTGGTTGTGTAATTGTTCATGAATGAATGGGGGAAAACACGATTTTTTGGTTTTATTAGAAAGTAAATTCATTAAAATGCAAAATTAGTCTTGATTTCAAATCAAGTATCATACTTTAAGTTTAAAGGTTGCACGATGTCCCTCATCGAGCCCACCTTTTATTAAGGTGTATCATTTATCTTCAACTTATAAGTGTCTACAAAATTGTGCAAGAATTTCATGTTTATAGGAGCCATTGACACTTTAAAAATCATTTACATTGCTTTTATAATCAACATACATTGGCACTTTGAGAAATCATTTACGAAATTGGCACTTAAAATATCATTTACATTTCTTTTATTTTTTTAAAATTTCTTCACGGATTGTCTATAACATTCGAAACGTATTTACAGCCATGGTATTTAAACGAACTGATATCCTCTAGTTATGCATGGAACTCATTGTTTGGTACACTTTCTCGAACACATAAACCGGTCTGTATGCCAAATACCATTTCACCAGAGGATATAAGTCGCTGATTGAAACTAATCAGTCACTAGGGAAAAATTCTGACATGTATGCTTATTTCGCACTGAACAATGTATAGAATTATATATCAGCATGCAGATTAGGTGTTCGAGAAGTGCTCGTTGATTTACGTAGGTATACGTCTCATTTCGGAGTGTAATGATCTATTAACAGAACAAAACAGTATACATTTCAATCAATTTCTTATGAAATTGGGCAATTTTATTTCATCTTTAATAGGACAAAACGGGTAATATATTAATATATATTATTGAAATATACCATTGCTGAGTTTAACGTATGTGAATTCATCGTGTGTAAAAGCATAATTAGCTTTTCTTTGTGTGAAAGACTAATATTATCAGTGTCGAATTCAGCCAACAATTCTTAGTGCTAAGTAATACTTAAATATTTAAGGGTGAATTTCATAAGTCTTGTTTATATAATAAAAATAAATTAATATTCTATTTCTTAACAATTATTGTTAGTTTTTAAGGCAATAATTCATTTCGGCTTAGTCATGTACTTGAATATTTCATGAAATAGTAATAGTGGAATCTGAATCTACCTAGATTAAAAATTTAAGTTTTATTCAGCGTTAAGTATTGTTGGTGGAATTCGACCCAGTGAACGTGAACGGTGTTCCAGTAGGATGGGTGAGAGATGATAGTTTTAGACAGATTTCTTTTAACCACACTGTTTAGATGCACATTTGGTGCTAGAGTCGTCATGTCACTAATAACACATGGAAACCATGTGTTATATCTCTGACACGCCCAAATGTTTTTCATAGTATGCAAGAATATTAGTAGGCGGCTACTAAGGGCTTATCTATGTCGTAACATTGTTATTGTATTTGATAAATATGCATGTGCTTATATTAGAAGTGTAGATATGACTTTGTTTTTTGTCTTAGGTTGCCTTAAGTTGTATATTTTGTAAGACATGTAACACGTTATGTAAAATGTTAATATATTCTATGTAGTTATTATTAGGTATATCAAAAATATACTCTATTTATCGAAATGATTTCAATAATAGTCGTTTAATAGCTTTCACAATTTGGAAGGTTTAACTGGTGTGTTTAAAAAGAATATATGATTTATTTACGTTCAGTATATGAACATATGATGATTTTGGTTAACACAATATCAGATCAAAACATGACTGTTCTGTTATGACAAATGCCCAAAGTCATAAAAAGCTTTCTTGTTGATTCGAACTTGCAATAGCAAATGCAAACCTTTTTAATGTCAATCTTTCTTAGATGTAAATCATGTTTTGTCTTGAATAATGCTAGTTGAAAAGATGATCTTTAGTTAAAGCTTTTCAATTATTACGAGATGATGAAGTGCTGGCAACCTTTTTTAACATATTGTTTTCTCCTGATCTGTTTAGTACAGCTCACAACGTCGGAGGTTTTATTTATATAACTATCTCAAGTTATGTAAAAGAGCTTGGCTTATTTATTATTTTTGTAAAAATAATGACCGAAAACTTTGTCCCGTATGCAGTATAATTATATAGGTACCTGAGACGATGCCTTTAAGCAAAACACTTTGTATTGTTCTGCCTTTAGTACGTTGTGCTAAATATTGTCTCAAACTGGTGAATATTTGCGTTGTGGGGCTATAAATATGTAAACTGACCTATTGTGTTGACTATGTGTCCTACAATATAATTATATTTGTATATATACGTGTGTGACTTGATTGTGTACATATATCAGTGATATGATTACCGTGATACTAAAATTGTTTGAATAAAATGTGTTGTATTTAGTAAATATAAAGGGTTTTGTTTTGTTTTTTTAACTTTGCCATTTACGATTGACATAATACATATTAGATTAGTTAGAAGTTAGATTAACAAGCCACGGCGGAATGTCGTTTTCAATACACTTCTTTCAGTTATAATTAAGTTAAAGTTTCTGTAATAGTTCCGCTATGTCTTGGACCACTTAATCCTACCAAGAAAACCAAGGTACCCTAATGAAACATTAGGAAACTGATTATCTCAGTGAAAGGCCATGAGGTCTGAAATGTAGCGGAACCATTACAGGGACTTTACAGTAATAGAGCATTTAGTTGTGGAAATATTGTAACCTTGTGATGGACTGTTACTCCTTTAATCTCAAGGGGGCTCCATAGTCGAGTGGATTTGTACACGGTTGCGGACCAGAACGTTGCTGGTTCGAACCCATTCTAACAACCTTCCCAAGCGTTAAGTATTAGTAAAAGCAAGGAATCGTCAAAAGGGATTACTATAATATGTAAGAACATGTTTCACTATCGACGTAAAATAAAGTTAAACATTAATATAAAACTAACCGTGGCCGAGAGGGTAATGTCACTGACTTTAGCACTCACTCAGCCCCCCACCGCGAGGGTTCGAATCCCGGCAGGGTCATTCGGATTTTCATGTAAGGAAACCTTCCAGCTGGCTTGCAGTAGGCCGGTGGTTCTACTCGGATGCCTCCGTGCATTCAGGGTCTTCCTCCACCTGTAATTAGCTGGACGTCGCTATATGACTGAAATACTGTCGAAGCGACGGTAAACTCAAATAGTCAAGTCAAGTCGAAACAATGGACTTGATAGGGTATGGATATAAAGAAGAAATAACGCATTTATTTCATTTCTGACGCTACTGTGCAAAAACGATAGCTCATACACATGAACGTAACATCTATATAGTGTATATACAACTGAAACCTAAATCAAAGAATATGTATATATGTATATTTTAAACATATGTAACATATAATATGCACTTAAGAATGGTTATTTATGACCAAATATTTAATTCATTTGAAAATTATAAGAGAGTCTTGTTTTCTAGACATAATGCGAAGAAACCATGGCGATTTATGCATTTCATTAATATCAATAAATATTTATGAATATATACGCAGTTGTAACATATTATGATATATTCAATATAATTCTTTGACAAATATTCATTTTTGTTAATGTTGTTTCAATGCCAATCTAGGAAATCTGCCCAGTGGTAAATTTTATGATGTAATCAATATAAAACATCGATGGAGAGTTATTTTTCTTTCATTTAGACCTTTGGCGCAACAAATATCAAAAAAAAAAAAGAAAAAAAAAAGGAACAAATCTACATTCTACTATAAGTCTTATTTGTGATTCATGCTTGAATATAAATCTTCCAGGAAAATGCAGTTGTCTTTTCGGAAAAATGACATTACATTTCCTGCAAACGTACAAAAATAATTGAGTTCTCAGCGAGGACACGTGGATTTCAATTAAGCAATCTAGATAGGTTTTGATTCAGCAGAACCAACCAATATATTATCCCGATATTATATTAAACTAATAATGTCCCCACACGTCGCCGTTTGATTTCCTTCGACATTACGTAAACAATATCCGGCTTCCTCGGAGATGCCTGTGAAGTCTGGAGAAATAAACCGCTTATATGTTTCATTCTACACATGCAATTTTCCTCAAATTAGCTTTCGGTGACTTATTGTAATGTGTCATGGACGAAATTTCTCTGAAATTTACAAAAATATGCTTCTTTCATGATTATTTAACGTTATGGACATATTGAGTTCTGTACACCAATTGCGAATGTCATTACTGAACAAAATTGCACCATTTATTTATTTTTTCATTAAAACATGGACTTAAACTTTTACAACAGTTTGGGTATAAAGCTGTAGTATAGAGGTAATGAAACATTCGAACTACTTAAAAAGTCATAATACAATGCATGTACTGTAAAATATGAATAACTTTTATTGTAAAATCACCATATATATCATAGATATTAAATTTCGTTGTAACTACATTTAAGGAACTTCTTTAAAAAAGAATCAGCGAAAATAGTTCCTCGAAGAAAACAGTTATGTGTGAACGCAGGCCTTATTGTTGGAAAAAGTAGATTACTTTACATCGATCGCAAAACGAGCCCTTATAATTTATATAAGACGATGGCGTGGGTGGTGACGTATATGCAGCCATCATTGTAGAAGAAAACCGGCGAAAATCTTTTTCGTGGAAGGCAGCCATCGAACCCTTACATGTACGTTACCGAGCATTAAACTCTAGACTCCTTGGTGAGACGGGAATTGTGTTACTATAAAGTTATCAAGGTAGACGATTGTCGGCCGCAACAAATCAATTTCGTTAAGATGACACGTGTATATCTCTCTTCCTTGACGATCATGAGTATATAAGGATTGCTCCAGGACTCGTTCTACAATGTAATCAGATATTTTGAATTATATACGTGTGTTAATTTTTTGAAAATTTTTTTTTGGCGTGGTATATGATACTTTCTAAGGCGTGGTATAATGATCTCTAAGGCGTGTTATAATGATACTTATCTAAGGCGTGTTATAATGATACTTGTCTAAGGCGTGTTTTAATGATACTAATCTATGGCGTGTTATAATGATACTTATCTAAGGCGTGGTTAATGATACTGTCAAGGCGTGTTAATGATACTCATCTAAGGCGTGTTATAATGATACTTATCTAAGGCGTGGTATAATGATACTTATCTAAGGCGTGGTATAATGATACTTATCTAAGGCGTGGTATAATGATACTTATCTAAGGCGTGTTATAATGATACTTATCTAGGGCGTGGTATAATGATACTTGTCTAAGGCGTGGTATAAGGCTTGGCATAGCTGTCTCCTACAGACAGATTCCCCAAATGACTGAAATACTGTCGGTTCAACATTTGGCACTATAATATAAACGAACTAAACTATTTCAAAAAAGTTTTACAATTTTCATCTTGGATCAAGCGTGTAAGAGTTTTCTTCCTAGTGACGTTGCATGCAAAGAAGGAGTATTAGCCTCAAACATCGGCCTGAGTCTGACTATTTCTCTAAAAAACCACTCCTTGCTAATCGTACGGTTTCTAAATTTGACATTGCAATCCCCCTTCCATATTGCAAATTGTTTGAAAGCATGATAAATCAAATGCGCTAGTTCTCAAATGGTCAGTGTTTGCTTTTTTGAAATGACATGAAAATATATGAATTTTAACTTTAATATTATTATGGATGAAGTTCTTACATTTTATATCAATATTTCATGACCACCTCCGTCATAAGACGGGCACTTTGAACTTTGGAAGGTCATATAAGAGTTTCGCCCCGATGGGTTTGAAACACATTTTTTTTTATTTACATCACTTGTTCGCTACCACAGGGCCACAACACTCCTTGTATTAGACAAACAGTCAAAAATGAATAAGTAATAGTTTTATCCTAAATGTCTGAAAAGCGTTGATCTTTGTTTATAACCGTAGTGCGAGGAATGCTGAATATTATAGTTTCAACCTACGGTATATTTCCGCACTACTTCATTTTCACGAATATCCATCAGCTACCTGCTGTCCAATGAAACCAAGTGTAGTATATGGTACTCTTCATTGAAGTTACAAAAGCAAAAGCTGACTTTTGAAATCCGAAGAACTTTATGTAATGCGCTGTTTCATTGGTCAAATGATCTGCTTAGACTCCTCTTCGAATCAAATGAAATGCTTATTAATAATTCATGAGTACGAAGTTTTTCTAACTCAGTAACCCACGGTCGATTAAAAAACAAGATTTGTGTTGCCAAGAAGAGAATATTTCAGCCATATTTGCTGCCGAGTATGATAATTGTCCTGGAGTATATTATTCAAAGTGAGACAGAACTCGTACATTTTAATAATGTCAGGTTATAAAAATATCATAATTAGTGTCTCATGTCGTCGCAAGAGAGCTTGAGGCATATCACTGCACACTATACAGCCATAAATTATCCCTAATTTGAATGAAACGCTTCAAGGTTTAATGTTAGGAAATGAACTAAAAAAAAAAAAAAAAAAAAAAAAACACCTCCAAACATAATGAGTCTGTGTCAGATAGCAGTGTGTTCATACACGTTCATTCCGACTGTAGTCCCGACATGACATTTAAGGAATGCTGGTAGCAATCTGGTAAGACAATCATTAAAATTGTAAAGCTTTGTCTGAATTTATTGTTTCCGACAGACATGCAAGTTTTCATATTTAAAAGCATCTTCGACAGGAATCTTAGAGTACACATGAAGGCAGAATGAAATATATACATAACAGAAAGATCAATAATGACATGTAAAGAACAAGCATAACTTAAGTCCACGGGTACCGTTTCTAGAGACACCGGGTCACTTATCTAAATAAATAATCAGAATTGTTGTCAGAGAAATATGGGTAGACATTAAGAATGAAATAAAGTATGTCTTAGATTTAGTTAAAACTCTGTCATTGCGTGAAGCATGCACTGTTGAAACATATCATTCTTGGAGTGTTTATCAACACATATCCATATTTTAGATCATCTTGTCAGAAACATTTAAATAATGTAGAGTATTTTAAATCCGAATATGACAGGCCATCACGCTCGTTTGTTTCTAATTATTAATCTGTTTTATAGATTCGATATGCAGATACAAGAAAGTTTTGTGCCAGAAAAATAAGAAAATCACTAAAATGCTGAATATTCCACATTTAGACCTGGTTCAAAAGATATAAATGCAATTTTGTGACAGATAATTGCTCAGTGAAGTATGAAATTGAAGGGGTTTTTTTTGTTTGTTTATTTTTGTGCTCACGTCCCACCAACTGTATTTCAGTCATATCTCGACTTGTTTTGTCTAATTATAACAGTCCTGTCTCATCGAAATACATGTTTGTTTGGGTTTAACGTCCCACCGACAGTATTTCAGTCATTTGGAGACGATGTCTAATTGAGACAGATATAGTGCTGTCACACTACAGTATCACGCCGTAGACATGTGGTATGATACCACACCCAGTCACATTATCCTGACACCGGGCCAACCTGTCCTGCAATTACCCTTATATGCTGAGCGCCAAGAAAGGGAACTATAACAGTAGTAGTACCATCTTTTTCGACTTTGGTAATTCGCGGCCGGGGATCGAACCCACGACCTCCCACTCCCGAGGCGGATGCTTTAACCACTCGGCCACCGGGGACGGTCAAGATGCATGTACTACGCCAGATAAGTGACATAATACCACACCTGGCAAGGCAAGTGACATGATACCACACCTAGTAAGATAAGTGACAAGATACCACACCACACTTAGCAAGATAAATGACATGATACTACACCTAGCAAGATAAATGACATGATACTACACCTAGCAAGATAAATGACATGATACTACACCTAGCAAGATAAATGACATGATAACTACACTAGCAAGATAAATGACATGATACTACACCTAGCAAGATAAAGTGACATGATACCACACTTAGCAAGATAAATGACATTATACCACACTTAGCAAGATAAATGACATTATACCACACTTAGCAAGATAAGTGACATAATACCACACCTAGCAAGATAAGTGACATAATACCACACCTAGCAAGGCAAGTTACATGATACCACACCCAGTCACATTGTTCAGATACTGGGCCAACCAGAACCCACCTTAGATAAATAGCAGAAAAAGAAAGTTTAGGTATAACAGTATCATTTTAATGACATTGGAATGTTGCGGCCCGATCTTCTTACACAGATTTCATTGAAATTGAGGCATGGAAACTGTTGTTCAATGAGTCAGCATATAGAGAGGTATTGTTTAATGAGAACAGCAAACTTGTTAACGGTGGACATATATTTTATTTAATATTACTTAAGTGGTGTAATCGTTTTAAACTTGTGATAAGTAAAAACAGAACATTATAATAAAACATAATATAATTAATGACCTACTCATATATATTTACTTTTGCAGGAATGTCATTTTTATAGATAAAAAAGGACATGCCAGTAACGTACGGGAAGGAACTACTGGCTATAATGATACGTGAGTATGAACCAGGCTGTGTCCCGTGACCGTGTAGTAAGATCGTCATCCTTATAGGAACCGAAGGTCTCAGGCTCAATCCCAGACTGCCACATATAATCGTGTAAAATGACAAAGACGCCCGACTCTTTGCTGCTCAGTTTTACCAGGCACGGTTGACTATGTGTCCAGATAATGTGACTATGTCTCATCCAGTGTTAGGGTTATGTGACGGGTGGTTCTGCATGTTACAGCAGGATTATGCATCATGGCAGCACTCATCCGGCTGAAGTGGTCTCCAAATAACCAAAATACTACCAAATATACCTGTGGGACGTTAAACAATAACAGGAAGACCAAGATGACCATGTTTCGCTTATTTGACGATCATTGCTCTTGCGATAAAAGCCATACTTGGCCCTGAGTTTGTAACAATAAACAATGTCTATAAATGTGATCAGAATTGCAAACTAGGTAAGAAACTTAGCAAACTCTGGTTATTTGAGAAATTAGGGAGCATTACTCGGGCATTGATGGTGGGATATCAGCCAATTTAGAAATTAAACAAGAAATAAAGCAATTAGAAACATCTCCAAATTTGAATAAGATGACTATTTTGAAGTGGCGTAAATTAGGCAATCTCCAGCATATCTTTGTTAACTCAATGACACTAACATATGATAGTAATGGTGTGTAATAGAAAATGATTCAGTTTCCAAGTTTGACTGGGGTAGTCAAATAAATGCAGAAGCTAGAGTGTACACAAAGTGAAATCTGACATTTTCAAGGGATACATCTTGCCTGATGGTACGATATCAGTTATAATCGAATGGCCGAGAGATGGTTATATATTGTTTCTTGTTTCGATCAAGAGTGTTTTTTATTTATGAAATCATTTTGAATGTCAAGGACGAAATAGAAATTTGGAGATTTGCGAGTAAGAATCATGAAAATGTCCGATTGATTTTTAAGAATCATACAACAAGAGGCTTGATTTTCGCCTAAGGGCTGTTTTGTTGCAGTTTTTCTTTCAAAGTCACATTATCATGAGAGTGGGCTGACCAGTCCAGTGCCTTTCCATGTGTGGTGAGCGGTAAATAAAAGAAAGAAATGCAGACAGTAGAAAGTGAGGAAGGTTCATAACACAAAAATAACCGACTCATCAATATTGCAATTGATGCCGTTAGACAAACAACTTGTGGTGTAGATTTTTTGGTGGAATTTCTTTCAAAATGGCTTAAGAAACGAAAATCCATTGCAAACGTTAATGTTTCCCTAGAGACAAACATGTTATATGATTGAAAATGCATGTTTTTGCGTCCTATTGTATTTGGCAGTCAAGATGTCGACATGGCAGTTGATAGGATCATGGCGTCTAGCAACCTCAAATATTTACATTGACTCAATATACAGACTGAAATGCTTAAACGTGACATCCGAAAGAGAAAGACTTAATGAATGACGCAATAGTTTTGTCTGAAGTAAATTTCCTATTTCAAAAAAAACAATCAGTTAATATAAAACATGTCCCCTCAATATTCGTTCCATTATCTAACTTTTATTTTAGGTCGTTATCGGTATAGCGAATGACAGAAAAAGAAAAAAACAAAACATTTGAGTAAGAAAACGGAGGCAATCTCACGCTCATAAGTCAAAATAATTTTCATGGTTGCGGTTGAGCCACTTTTTTCAGATTCTGTTTTTATATATAATTTGTAATGCTTTTGATAAAAAATATATGCACAGATGCTTTTAAAACAGAAACGTAAGTAAAGTATATGTCTGCAACATTTCAAACTAGCAGAACATCTATGGTATCACCGAATTTTCGATAAACATCCGAAGCATACTCAAATCCTTGTACAGTCTTCACAGCGTATCCTGTTCATGATATCGTTATTTGAATATTTCTACATTATCTCCAATACTTTTCAGATAATATGATTAAATAATTAAGGACTTCAACCATAGGAAAATCAGATTTTAATTTTGAAAAAAAGTTGTTTTGAATTATTGGTTGTGTATAACACCTTAGCCCATGGGCCCTGGGTCATGCAACCTCGGTTTATCATCCTAACCAGGACTGTAGACAAAACATTCCCGATAAATAAACCTGTTTTGAAGATTTCTTTTTCTTAACTCCAAACCTTCAAGTCCACAAATATATATGCTACCACTACTTTATATAATACACACATTTTGTTTTTACTTTTATTAAGATATTTCGCAAAGCGTGGGCCCCTTTTTATATATCATATATAAGTCATTCATGCTACATGTGAAAAAAAATATTAGCGATAACAAATTCTCTCTCTCTCTCTCTCCCTCCCCTCTTTCTGTATATAAAAGAGTGGCAACTGTTTGTCACGTTATGTGTCAAGTATTATCGTCTCAATAAATATCTTGGACTATTTTATCACACCACACAATTAAATTTCATGATAAAGGTATTTGACGACAACACAATGGAAGAAAGTGACAATAAAAGAACAGTTAACATGGCCGTGCCTCATGATCTGTGAAAAGGGACACGCCAAGTCCATTGTCACATCTGGATTGATTTCTTCTGTACTGTCGAATGCCAGCTTATCAACATACATTATATGTGAATCTCAAAAGATGTACCGGATCTCTAATTGGTAATAAAAGCTGCACCCAATCTCAATTATTTATAGTTACCTATATTTAGTTAAACAGACATATTGATATTTTGGAATGTATCATCTTCATGTTTGATTTTGCTTCCCAGTTAAAATTACAACCGATAAGACCTACTCATTTGAGATCGAGAAGACCGGGTCCTATTTTTTTTTTTATTTTTTTTTTTTTTTTGTGCGTGTGTGTCTTGGCGGACATGTGAGGGTTGATATATCTTGATCCATGATCCTAACAAATGATTGATCAATTATTCATTGACTTTTAAAGAAAAATGTTTTATTCATAGGACTGTTTCATATAATATTTTCTAAAAGATATTTTGCTCATAAACATGATTTAAAAAGTTCCAAAAAAAAAAAGACTGATTAGGTGTAAGAAAATCACAACAACACGATTGTTTATCCACTTTTTACGTCTTCTTAAAGTAATGCATTGACTGTATTTCATTTGATATTTTACAATGTCTATCCCCCACTGTTTATTTATTCCTTAATTAATATCTAATTGTATGTCTTATTTGCTGAATTAAATACAGTCTATTTCTAGATGGTTACGAATACAATCATTATGGATGACATATTCATATACAAGTATTCCAAAACAATGCGTTTTTAGAACTATAAATGTTCACTTTATCATCGCTTCAACTCTGACGCTGTCCCCAACCTGCAATTCAATAACAAAGATAAAACTAACAGTATGTCTTCCTCATTAAGATGGCATCTTTATGTCGTTTGCGTCAATGTTTTGGAACGCCTTCGAAGAGAGGTGTTAATAGTACAGTATAAACATAACATTATGATCCCGTATCTGTATTCATAAACAGTATCTGTCTTATCTTAATTTGTTCAGCTTCAGTCATTCAACACAAACGGTTTATCACCAAAGGTCTTTCAAATGTCAGACTCCTGTTCCACGAAACTTAATAGTGTTAAGTAAAACTTAAATCCTGTGGGACGTTTTTCAAGATTGTTCCTACCATCTTGAGAAAAAAAATCACTACAGAAGTCATCTTAAAGTGGCCAATCTGAAGCCCTGACAATTCAAATTTATCAGTGATTTGTTTCAATAGAAAACCTTTCTTTTTTCTGTATTGCAAAATGAGCAAGACCTAGTTTTCTGTGACACAAATTTATACAAAAGAGTGATAAACTTTTGACATAAAATTACTTTACTTTTTGTATCATTATCACAAACATATATGCACACACACGAGAAGTGATCATTATGTTCGAGAACATTCTGACAAAACTTGGTAAGTCTATGACAGAGACCAGATTTTATCGTCGTTTTTTTTTCAGACGAAGGACAGAATGCCAGGTCGTTTTTTTTAAATTTTTACAACACGATAAAGCCCCCGTACATCTCAGCCACAATGGCATTATTAAACAGCGAACATCTACAACACCTACTGTATAGTCCAGATTTGGCCG
Source organism: Solen grandis (assembly GCA_021229015.1). NCBI lineage: Eukaryota > Metazoa > Mollusca > Bivalvia > Adapedonta > Solenidae > Solen > Solen grandis. The sequence continues at coordinate 8,530 of JAIFHC010000624.1, read as the reverse complement.
TCTGTGATTTTTTTCTCCTTCAAACTATTAAAGAATAGTTGCAGGGTAATATATTTGAATCTCAGGAAGGGCATGTTACTGCTATTAAGGCGGCGTTGAAAGTGTTGTCAGGGCACTGTTATCAATTTCTATGCAAAACTCGGTAAATCTATGACAGAAGAAAATGTAAAGACATGTTTCCTTACATATTCTCTATCATGTCGAATGCGAGTCACAATCATAATCATAGTTAGGGTTTTGTTGTGGTTATGATGCCTATACTTTTCAAAAGTAATAAACTGCACGCTGTGTTTATACATTTAGCGTTTATCCACAGCGAGATGTATTGCCACGTATAACATTTAAAGCACGGTTGATATTAATCAAAATTAAAGCCATCATTATTTTGCCTATACCGAATAAATTTCCCAAGAATAACTGCTTCAAGTTTTCTGATGAGAAATTTCAAATTTGTAATCATCTACCTCTTGTTTTGTGTAAGACCCCCAAAGAGTCTTGGCATGTAATCGAAACTTCATCCTTCCATTTTTTACGTCAAATGTATTATTCAAAGAAAATATATTTAAGAGAGCAAATTGAATTTTATGTCAAATATAAAACTAAATCCAAAGGATATTAAAAAGAAATACCCCGGTCGTTATACAGAACAATACGATATAGCGCGGCATAAAGTTCTAACACTCTGTATAACGCTCACTGCGGAGCAGCTCTTTACGTCGTATAACAATGGGTGTCTTCCCAACTGTCCCACTTTTATATAAAACAGTAAAAATCAAGGTGGGACAGTTGGGAATCATGCTTAATTGGATAACAATAGACTGTCATGGATGAGTGACTATAGTCTTTACCTAAATGGATGGAATATTTCAGTGCAATTATTTGTCTTATTGTCTTATATTATTAAGAGCAATTTGCAATAGTATTTATGGTTAGTAATATATTGCATTAGTATTTATAATAAGTTATATGCTATTAGCAAAATTATTTATAATAAGTATTTATAATACTTATTATGTTTTAGGATGTTGTCAGTATTCTCTCTCTCTCTCTCTGAAATGAAGAAAACAAACTCTTTATGTTTTCATATATTTATTATTTTTATTTCATGTGTCATGAACAAATCAAATAAAGACAGGGCTATATTCGGATGTGGTACAATTTATTGTATTTTGTTTTAATTTGAAAACAAGCATTTCATTTAAACAACTGTGACATTCCACCCTACTGATCTGTTCTATACAGAGTTACTCGTCAAACCGAATCAAATGCGATGCACAATCGGCATACTCCATCACAGTGATTTCTTCAGCCATGTACTCTGTTCAAGTTGTCGGTATTTCCTCCTCTTCTTTTCTCTCACTCCTCCGGCACTGTGCTGAAGAATTTTGATAGCATTGGCAGCTTCAATCCTTTGTATTGTTTCCAAGAACTTGTAAATGTTCGGATGTGACTGTCTCATACTTTTCTTTAGTTTGTTGTGCCAGCCTTCCAAGTTGTTTGTTGTTCTTGGTCCTTCTGTCTCGAAATGGTTCCAGTTGTCCTTGTCTCCCTCAACCCAATGTTCAGTGACATAGTCTGTGAACCTTGAAACATCCACTGGAATCTCTGCATTTTCAGCATCCGTCAGTGCGACAAACCACACATCTTCAACATGTTGTATGGGGACTAGAGGCAGAACTGCAGCTCTTCTTCCTAGTTTCTTAAAGTCCTCATTCTCAGAATACAGTCCAACTAAGCCAAGCTTCTGTATCTTCCGCCAAACACACTGTGTGTAATGAAAAAAACACCCTTTCACATTCACATTTGGAAACACTCTGCGAGCTGCCTGCTTGGTTGCTGCCTCAAAGTCTATCAGGAGTGTGTCTGGTCCCAGTTCCATTCCTATTTCCCTGCATTTCTGTTGAAGATGTTGAAAAAGTCTGCAGTAAATCCTTTCACTTTTTCCAGGCAGAAGGGCAAACACTAACGGATACATGTGTCCATCAATATATCCATGGAGTGTGTAGACCTGGCTGAATATGTCTGGGCACACATAAAATGTTCCGTCTCCATATATGGTTGGGTTCTGTGCCAGATGCTGGAGATTTGTTCTTGTAGCAAAAATCAGCATCCTGTTGTCATTCTCTGCCTCATCAACCAGTAGGAACTGCTCACCAGTGTGCGTTTCAGTCCATTTTCCATCCAAATCTATGTCACTCCTGGACTTTGGTATCCCGGTCTCAATGCACCTCTTTCCCTGTATAGAGATGACTTGGTGGAGGGGAAGGTTGGTAATCCTTTGCAGACTTGTTCTGCATCTTCGTCCCATTCTCTGTCTCTCAGACTGGATATGACTTCTTCATATATTGACGGAATCGGCGTGGTTTCTTCGCGTGCCCTCTTTCGCATGAGTTGATTTATTTCATGGCGCTTCAGTTCCATGTGTTCGGCTGCATGATTATGGGTATTGGTCACAGAAACTGGAATGTTGTCAGCTGTTGTGATTTTAGCAGAACAGGTTCGGACATGACAGACCCAGTACACCCTTGTTGGTTTTCGGTTTTTGACCTGGTATCTGAATCCATTGTAAACCAGACTATCACCACCACGTTGGTTCTTGACAAACTGCACACTCACTTGTGCATTTGCCATTTTAGCTTATAATTTCAGACGATGTTACTTAGTGAAATTTTACTATCAAATGAAGACATTTACATCAGAATGTAAATATATTGTATCTGATACAGTTCAGTTCATTAATGAGATATCACAGTTTGAAAGTCACAATAAATTGATAACCAAAAATGTTAATTACTTCAAATCAAATTGTTTACCTTAAGTAGTAAACTGCTAGATCAAAGGACTTGTTTGTATTTCTTAATCCAATCACTTAGCAATATATACAGGATAAATGGACTTTAGTTGGACCAATCAATTAACACAATTTAAAGAAAAAAGTAGCAGAGGTGATAATTATCTTAATAAGTTCAAATTATTTTTTATCTTTATCAATTCACATAAGCTTTAAAGCCAGAGATCAAAGGAATGCATGTTTACACTATAAATTACAATTAATTTAGTAACCCTAATTAAAAAAAAATTTTTTAAAAACAAAATCAAAAAAAAAATAAAAAAAAATTTTTTAATGTTTTTTGAAATAGATTATAATCCCTTATCAAAACACACCCAGCAAGGTGCTAAAAATCTTGAGTGGGACAGTTGGGAAACAAAATATCAAAAAGTGGGACAGTTGGGCATAAACCTAACAATGTACAGGCTCCTGTCCAAAATGCGAAACTAATCAGCCTTTCAATAAAATATACTGCAGGTTCTACTTATTTATTCGCCAATCATGATTTTCATGACTCTCATCATCGTCATTAATGTATACGAAAAGAAATTTTCTTTTTTCTTCGGATAAATAAAACAATAGAACATTCTGAGTTGCATATATTTCATGTAAAGAAATGCGCTGAATATGAAAATGAAAAAAAAAATGCCAAGTTCGTATATCTATGGTAATTGTGTTTAACGGATGAGTAAGATATGCATCTCTTGTTAAAAAAGAAAATAAAAAGGAACGAAAATTCTACAAATACAAAACACATACTCATCAATTCATCTGATTAAATTAGTTATTTCATTTATACAGAAATTGGAAAATAAAACTTTTTTTGAAAGGGAATAGAAAAAAACAGCTTCATTTCAAATATTTTCTTCTCACAAAAAGCTCACAATACAACTGTTGCTACTCAAGTTAAAGGTCCTGGTCGAAAAAAATGAAACTAGGTTTTGTGTTCGATCTGCAACATGTTTGCGACTTTTAAGATAAGTTCGTACACTTAATCATCATATCACTGCGATGTGCCAATTACATGATTTGCATTGCGTCGAAACCAAACTTGGAGGACAACAGGAATTTGGTGGAAGAATAAATTCGAGAGTATGACTACTTTATTGGATTTATTGTGAACATTTGTATCCAATATGTGTTATCTTGGACTTCAAGTTACGGACCTGAACTTTGCATGGGTACATGCATGGGTATGTCATAGACCAGACGCGTTAGCATTGATCTACAAAGAACAAAAAGAAGCAAAAATGTTTCTACTTAAAACAGTCATATTTGCCATATTAGCCACCAAGTAAAACGATATTGCTACAAAAGTATCATGTACATCGTTCTTAAGTGACAGGGGGCTTCCGTGGCCGAGAGGGTAAAGTCGCTGACTTAAACACCTACTCAGCCCCTCATCGCGTGGGTTTCGAATCCCGGCAGGGTCATGCCGGTCAGTTTCATGTAAGGAAACCTTCCAGCTGGCTTGCGGTAGGTCGGTGGTTCTACCTGAATGCTTCCGTGCATTCGGGGTCTTCCTCCACCTGTAATTAGCTGAACGTCGCAATATTGCTGAAATACTGTCGAAGGGACGGTAAACTCAAATAGTCATAGTCAAATCTTAAGTGACAGAAAATGTATTCTTGACAAAGTCATCTAAATATTGATCTGATGTTCTCATAATTTAATCAATGTTATCTACTGGTCATAACAAATACGGATTCTAGCAACGATTGTTTTCGAATGACTGATTTGCTGCTGTTGATGTGTGATTACAGGTCTTCTGACCCCAGAATCATATAAAATTGATTACTGATTATTGTCAAGCTTTTGAGCATACACTCGAACCGTTCTTTGTCGTTTCATTGTCCAAAGTCACGGTGACCTCGACATTCCAATTCAAAATTATTACGCGTAACTAACGTGCAAACCATATACAGGAAAGCATGCTTAACTGTCATCAATGTTCTTCCAACCGACACTGGGTGCAAAGCTTTAAACTCCGCTTCTTGCACAGCATGCAACTCTTCCCACACTGATCTGAACTGCTCCAAATGTTAATCGATATATATCCGATTAGTCGATAGACTTTCATCACTTTTATATAGACATAAGAGACCAACTAATGATGATCTTATAACTGTCCCTAAAAACATTGATATCGCTAATGATGGTAACACAGACGCGTTGTAACAATAAAAAACACAGTGTAATATCTTTACCCATTTGTATCTCATTTGAACATTTAAAGAATGGAACATTATGAATCAAAAGTGTTCTGAGTAAATGCAGCCTTACATGGCTTTGTTTGGCATTAATCACAAGTTCACAACGTTTTATTTTCTTTTTCAAAACGACGCTGCATGTTTGCATGGAACAATGTATTCAACAGTAAAGCTATGTGTTTATTTACAGATGATAGATACGGGCCATTTGATAGATATATCAATAGTATTACAGACAAAACACAGTTCATTCTTTGACATTTTCTGTATGTTTTATCAGACATTCCTTAAGGCTATGCATATTTTCCTGCTGTCTTACTGTTCGTCTAAACAATATGTAACAAACTGTTTTTGCTTATTTGCACAGAGGATACACGCTCGTATATGCAAATGCTTTTTCGTCGTCTGACTTCTTTCTAACCACTGGAACAACAATGCGATCAGTATTTTCGTTGGCATACTGTGACCGCCGTAAACGTATATAGTACAAAGCAGTGTCATCTGAGACAACCATTACGTCGGGGATACCTAAAGGAATAAAAACTTATTCAGTTGCTTAGCGAGCCTGAATCTATTGCTAACAGTGGTTAAGGTTTCAACATCCGCTACAGTAATTACAATTTGGTCACTGCCAACGATTAAATGACCAAATATCAATAAATATATTTAATATATATTTGTTATGATATATGGCTAGATATTTTTATAATTATTATCATCGAATTAAGTTCGTAAAGCTGGACAGCAATATACCTTTTATATTGAAAGCTTCAACTGAATTGAATTTTGTTGGATCTTATCTACGTACGTTTTTAAACACAACAATATACAAGTACAACAATATACATGTACAACAATATACATGTACAGCAATATACACGTACATGTATAACAATATATATGTACAACATTATACATGTACAAAAATATAAATGTACAACAATATACATGTACAACAATATACATGTACAACAATATACATGTACAACAATTAAAATGTACAACAATATACATGTACAACAATATACATGTACAACAATATACATATACAGCAATGTACATTTACAACAATATACATGTACAACAATAAAAATGTACAGCAATATACATATACAACAATATACATGTACAACATTATACATATACAACAATATACATGTACAACAATATACATATACAACATTATACATGTACAACAATATACATATACAACAATATACATGTACAACAATATACATGTACAACAATATACATATACAACAATATACATATACAACAATATACATGTACAACAATATACATGTACAACAATATACATGTACAACAATATACATGTACAACAATAAAAATGTACAGCAATATACATATACAGCAATATACATTTACAGCAATGTACATGTACAACAATAAACATGTACAACAATAAAAATGTACAGCAATATACATATACAGCAATGTACATATACAACAATATACATGTACAACAATATACATGTACAACAATAAAATGTACAACAATATACATGTACAGCAATATACATATACAGCAATGTACATTTACAACAATATACATGTACAACAATAAACATGTACAACAATATACATGTACAATAATATATGTGTACAACAATGTACATGTGCAACAATGTACATGTGCAACAATATACATGTACAACAATGTACATGTGCAACAATGTACAGGTACAACATTATACATGTACAACATTATACATGTACAACATTGTACATGAGCACCATTATACATGTACAACAATATACATGTACAACAATATACATGTACAACAATATACATATACAGCAATATACATGTACAACAATAAAAATGTACAGCAATATACATGTACAACAATATACATATACAACAATATACATATACAACAATATACATGTACAACAATATACATGTACAACAATATACATGTACAACAATATACATGTACAACAATTAAAATGTACAGCAATATACATATACAGCAATATACATGTACAACAATAAAAATGTACAGCAATATACATGTACAACAATATACATATACAACAATATACATGTACAACAATATACATGTACAACAATAAAAATGTACATCAATATACATATACAGCAATGTACATTTACAACAATATACATGTACAACAATATACATGTACAACAATAAACATTTACAACAATATACATTCACAACAATATACATGTACAACAATAAACATTTACAACAATATACATGTACAACAATATACATGTACAACAATATACATGTACAACAATATACATGTACAACAATATACATGTACAACAATATACATGTACAACAATATACATGTACAACAATATACATGTGCAACAATGTACATGTACAACATTATACATGTACAACATTATACATGTACAACAATATACATGTACAACATTATACATGTACAACATTATACATGTACAACATTATACATGTACAACATTATACATGTACAACAATATACATGTACAACAATATACATGTACAACAATATACATGTACAACAATATACATGTACAACATTATACATGTACAACATTATACATGTACAACATTATACATGTACAACAATATACATGTACAACAATGAACATGTGCAACAATGTACATGTACAACAATGAACATGTGCAACAATGTACATGTACAACAATATACATGTACAGCATTATACATGTGCTACAAAATACATGTACAACAATATATAAGTACAACATTATACAAATGCAACATTATACATGTACAACAATATACATGTATAACAATATACATGTACAACAATATACATGTACACATTATACATGTACAACAATATACATGTATAACAATATACATGTAAAACAATATACATGTACAGCAATATACATGTACAACAATATACATGTGCAACAATATACATGTGCAACAATATACATGTGCAACAATATACATGTACAACAATATACATGTACTACAATATACATGTACAACAATATACATGTACAGCAATATACATGTACAACAATATACATGTACAACAATATACATGTACAACAATATACATGTTCAACAATATACATGTACAGCAATATACATGTACAACAATATACATGTACAACAATATACATGTACAGCAATATACATGTACAACAATATACATGTACGACAATATACATGTACAACAATATACATGTACAACAATATACATGTACAACAATATACATGTACAGCAATATACATGTACTACAATATACATGTACAACAATATACATGTACAACAATATACATGTACAACAATATACATGTACAACACTATACCTGTACAACAATATACATGTACAATAATATACATGTACAACAATATACATGTACAACACTATACCTGTACAACAATATACATGTACAATAATATACATGTACAACAATGTACAAGTGCAACAATGTACAGGTACAACAATATACATGTATGTTTTTTTCT
>JAIFHC010000623.1:0-50000 GCA_021229015.1 Solen grandis | reverse complement strand
GACGTCACAAAGTCATGCATTACTTGCTTCTGTTACAAAGGTTAAATCTGGGATATTTTTGTTATGGACAAATTTCATTTCTAGTGTTGAAACTTAGCATGAATGTATATATGGACATTGGAGTAATGCATGATCACCTACTGCAGTGCATTCATATAAAAGGCTTAACTTATTATAGACTCCTTTGAAACCGAGGGTTGTGGATTCGAACCCCTGAAGAATCCAATATTTTGATATTTCTCCCTGAACATTATTTCTGCATCACTCAGATCATATTTAGAAATAAAAGGATTTATTCTTGTATAGGTATTTACGTATTTTAAGGTCATGCATCAAGATAAAATGACATTTGATTAAGGTACTTCCTTCACGTACTGGTCATTAAATTCTGAACCATAACCTACATATTTTTTCAACAATAAAATGCTGCAAATATTGAAAAATGTAACTGTGTTTGTCCTGTTTTTTTTTTGTTTTTTTTTTGGTTTAGAATTGCTTAGTCAAGTTTCGGTAAATATTTTACACATTTCATAATAAAAAACTGTTGTTTTTTTTGTACTTTTAGTCTTCTTTTGTTTCGGCGCCCAGTTCGAAATAATAAAAAAATCACTTTTATAAGTAACAGCTGGAAAAAAATATTAAAACTATACCATTGTTTGTCTAACATTTTATACTTTTGGTATATTATATTGTTTTTGAGATTCTTAACATCATGTATTTGATTTTCAGACCCTAAACAGCACTCCATCTTTCAGGAGCCATATCGCAAGTTTTGACAGGCATGTATTTTCATGTAATTTACCTCATTCGGCGGGGAATATCAATTCAAAGAATTTGTTTATTGTCTATGCAACGCACAAAGTAAATACAGTAAATAACAGTAGCTGTTTAATTTGATGAATTAAAACATTTGAATAGACAAGATATGAATTGAAACACAGTATGAATAGATAATTCGATAAATATCAATTAAATATTCTGTTTATTCTTTAACAAACACCTGATAAATTGCACGTTGATTGTTATTTTGAGAAATAAAACTTTGCAACTGTCAAACACCTGATTATTTTCTCCATAGCGATCTCAATTGCTGCAACAGTTCTTCTCTCACAGAAATATTTTTATGATTAAGATAGATAGCCATTTGAAGTTACTACCTTTACAGTAAAGTTGTGTTTTATACACCAACTACCCTTGGCAGGGGTGGGGATTATAGGAATCACTTTGTTCATCCGTTTGCTCGTCGCTAAATTTGCTCGGGCGCTGAACAATTCTAATTATCTTGCCCAAAGCTTTGTCTTATGAAGACGGAATGTTCCATGCATGAACAAGATAGCTAGCTCAAAGTTAAGGAAACTCTTGGTTGTCAGAAGTAAAACAATCAATAAAATGTGCTTGTCCGAGCTGAAACACGACAAAGGATCATTGGATTTTCAAATTCATCCAAAAGATTTTTGTGTTAATACGAAGGAATATTGCACAAAAGAATCAGATTGCTAGCTAGGTCATATTAAGGGATCAAGGGTAATAACTGAATGCAAATTGGTTTGTATGGACTCTATGTTATTAAAGTTTTGAAGATTTTTAAATAAACATGGTCGAAAGTTTGCTTTATTAAGATAGAGTGACCTGCGCAGGATACATATTTCAATTATTAGTCAATGGATTGTGTAATATGTGTTAACTTTAAAGCATTGATGTAGGGGTTGTTTGCTTGATTGATTTGTTTATTGTTTGATATATTTAAATGATGACAAGTTCGGTGCTTCACGCGAAAGAGAAGAAATGTCTAATATATATGCAATTTACATCTAAGTCATTTCATATATTACAATATTTTTGTTCTTTCCCTCTTACATGAGCTAAAATGTAACATGGTCAACATAGAAAACAATATATTATACTCCCATAGTTGATAAGAAAAAAATGCCAATACTAGAATATAGAAGAAATATTGGCATGATATGTTGTAGTTTTTCTTGTAAGATATGTAATATATATAATATAATATAATATGTATACTGAAATAAATAATTTAGAGACAGATCTGGGTCCTAAAATTCCCGATTTTGTTCATACTTTCGGGAAGAGCAAAGTTTCAACAAAGTTTCAAAGTGATGTTTTACTTAATCTATTCATTTGTCAGGGCATTCCAAAACTGGTTTCAAGATTTAATCTAGGAGAACTTAATTTTTTTTCAATTTTAAGAATCTACACTGTGAGACTAAAATATATATCTGGAAGCAAAAACTGGATATTTAGTTTAAGGAACCATTTAGTTTTATCATTAACGTTATTACCTAGCACAACCAATTATCACTTAATTCAATGAAAATACAAATGACTTCTTTCCTGCAACATTTCCATGACCATGTGTATTAAACATTTAACTAGTTTAACTTTAACCGATCGTTTGAAAAAAAAATATTCTTTTTATTAGAGGTACTCAATTCTAAATCCATTTTCCATGTTCCCCTAATAAATTTCGTTGACATATTTTTTCCTGGAAGATATCTTAGTTACTTATTCCCATTTTACATTAGCTTATAGTTATACTATGGTCACAAGCAACGTTTTTATCATCCCATATTCAGTTAGATTATTCACAATAATATCAGGGTAAATTATCTTCATACAAAATGAATCTTACTTATGCATTTTTCCCTCTATACTCCTTATTGCATCTTAGCATTTTTATGATTTAATATTCTTTTATTTTCATTTTATTTGGCTTTTATTGGAAAGTTTATACCTTATTGATGCGATATTTCTACTAAAACATCCAATTCAGGTAAATAAACATTAATTGACAGGCCATTAATTCCCGGAAAACACATTGTTTATTGCTTGATATACCACTAATTCGCCTGATGTCGATATAATACCATATCCGATTAAGAAAAAAATATCATTTAAGTGTATATAGTTTGTGTGCTCTAAGTTGAAATATCTTTTCATCATTTCGTTTTGATGTGTGTACGTAAAAATACGTCAGGGTTAGTTTTGGTGTTTTTAAGACAGTGAAATAAAAAACCCAAAGTTGCATTGCACACTTTGTGAGCTCCGTAACATTAACTCGTTGCAGGGAAGAAATGATATAATTTAATGCTTGAAAATGTTAGGCCTGCTAGCATTAGTGTTCTTCAATTTATCATTTCTACAGAATAACAAAAAAATATATATAAAACAATAGTTTGGTTAGTGATTGCTATCAGAATCATAAAGGATGACCATAACTGATTCACGGAAAATACCGATAAAAACTTCCGTAAAGCTATTATATATCGGATCGGATTGTTTTCATTTAAGATTAATTCTGGTACACACCTATTTTGAAGTCTACTGCAGCATTTCTTATGCGCAATAAGAATTTTAAGATGATCTCTTACTAAAGGTTTACAGAATTCAAAATCAGATTTGATGGCCCATCACGATATATTTGTATCAAACTACAATCAATTTGCCAAATCTGATTTAATCAAACGTTAATCAACATTCATGTTTTCGGTATTTATTTCCTGTTTCATGTCATAAGTTCATGTTATACAATTATATAATACTGTTTGTAATGTTGCAAAATGTACATCGTATCTTTTTTTAATTTATTTTGCATCTCACTGCAAATAAACAAAATTTACATCGTGAGAGCATATTCCTTATTTATATGTTGAGATCAATTCTCATTACCGTTACAGTACTATTGGGTTACTTTGTTAAGCGTCATGCATATTTGAAAGACAAATTGACAAGCAAATTTATATAGTTTACATAGAAATAAAAAGATGATCGGAACCACCTAAGTTCTTTGGGTTATACCGAGTTTTTAAAAGGACAGAACCCTGGTTACTCCACAACCTCTCATTCAAAAACCCTGCTTCATTCGAAGTACTTCGTTGGTCCCGATCACTCTCCTTCTTATTTCTATACAAAATGTATCTTGGTTGTTCAAATGTGTGTCATTCGAATACCTGGCATCATCCGAAAAGATATTTTGGCTCGTGCCAATCAATTCATATGATTTTTGCACCTACTTATCCGAAGTCGCTGACAAGCAATAATTACCGACGACATTTCAAAAACAAATAATGGAAAGGCACGAACGTCAATTAATTACCGAAATGGGTGGGAGACGGCCACTTACAGTTTACATAAGTTGTTAATTGATTTGTTGTTTGTCAAGTTCAATCATAAAGGTGATGGTTAATAATTTTATACGTATTTGATATATATTCATAATAAAAGGAATGCCGGTAAAGACAGATTTAAACAAGTTTAACAAGCAGACCATGATAACACCATTTCTTAAATGAGCATTTCGAGACGTTGATATCACGTTGATACACGTAGTTTGATTTAGTCAGACCTGATGAATGTTAATGTATGTATTGATGTATGCATTGATTATGTACCATTTATGCAGGAAACGATGAATGTTATTAAAAACTTATCAGGTATCAATTGCTTGCGATTTAGTCAGACCTGATTAATTTATTTATATGTATGTAACTTTGTTATTGACGTATGAATTGATTATCTAAGAAACGATATAAGATGAAAGTTGTAAAACAAGACTTAATTATCTAAAGTTGTTTTCATTTATGCTCCTTAATTATAATAACATATTATAATAAGAGTACATTATATATTACGTTAACTGCATAAAAATTGGGGGGAAGGGTTTTTGTCGTAACGGTCGACGTGACTTGGGTTATTCGAATACATTGTACATGACTTATTTGAAATAAAACGCCGATCCCGGTATTTCGAATACCCGATGTTCGAATATATATATATATATATATATATATATATATATATATATATATTTGTTATCAAATAACAAAAGTTACTATTTCTATAAACGCTTTATTCAGATGAGTATAACTAAGACATTTAGAAAGTCAAACAAAACACACAAGATAGATAGATAGATAGAAAGGTATCCTATTAAAATGAATGCGGATTTTTTTCTCATTTTATTTCTACCTTGTCTAAATGCACGCTTTAAGACTCTGATTTCTAAAGCAGACTGCTGCATTAAAATGAGAAAAGAATAGATTCAAAATACTGTATTAATTAAACATGACAAGTAAAGTAGCTGTCACTCGTTCTGCGAAAAGAGATCGTTATAGTAATAAGGCGGTAAAAGCATATCATTTTGGTCGGTAAATTTCTACACTGACGGAAAGTTCTAAACGATCACTTCTTAAATGATCTGTTTTGACCTTGACTTTTTAGAACAGCTTTACATCATAGCTTATTGCCATTGTAATAAACAACCAGCTTCAATGAATTTTTCACATATTGTTCACCATTAACACACATACCCGAAAATGAAATAAAATTCGATTTGTACAATTTCCAAGGTTTTGAGATAATTCATAAATTTAAAATAATCGGTTAGAACTTTCAGTCAGTGTATATACACAACGGGTTAGTTACAATGTTAAACGATTAACTATCCTAACGAATTGGATACAAAAGTAAGAAATACAAGTATTTATCAATCCTTCACATGTAGTAAAATTTCTGTATAGCAATAAAATAAATTACAGCATTTATTTGAAATATATACATTAAAAAACATGAAAAATGTCAGCGCATACTATTTTTCTTAACGTTTTGAACCTTTAAATGTATCAGATATTGTTTACTTTAAGCACATAACTGTTCGTCCTGCAAATCTTAAATTTTTCAAAAATTAATATCAATTTCTAGAAAAACATTCACTTTCATGGTTTGAATATTCCCCATAACAATGAATTAGTATATTAAAAGTTCCTTCCAGAAAGTTATGATGTCACAGCACGTGAGATGTCTGTTCTCTGAAGTGCCAGACAAGAGGCAATTAAAACCTACGAATGACGTACCATAGGATGATGGTAAACACTATGCCTCCAACAAAACTTCTGGCTATGATCGTCGTCATGGGCAGGGATGTTTCCACTGACAGTAAATAATAGCACTTCGATAGTCATCTATTATGCGACTGTACATTTGCAAAATATTTTTTTTCCAAACAAATAATGCATTTCTTTTCGAAAATAATTTATAATTTAAAAAATCAAATAGATAATCAAATATGTTCAAGCTACATGTCATATCATAGAAAAAACTCGCTCTATGACATTTTTCAAACTTCTTTGAAATGAATTCCTGTTCTGCTCCTTCAACAAATTTTTAAAGACTCATGTGCCAAATAAATGTCCCCAAAATTGATTTTCAAGAGGCTGCAACTTCAAAGCAATATTTCTACCACTTAAAATCAAATTAATTTTAGGATCTTTTTTTTCGTGGGGGAAATCTTTACATACACCTTTTGAGTTTTCAAGAGCAGTAACTGCTTTGCTTACATGTGATTGATTCGTCTGCTAAAGTTTCATGGGTAAAAGAGGTAATGATTTGATTTCAGTGAAAGAAACCATATTTAACTTACATAAACAAGACTTTATTGGAAGAAAATTGCAGAATTGTCACAAACAATTTCTACTGTAAATAAGTGTTTAAAACGTTTAAAACAAGTTGAAAGTTTAGAAAACATTACTGTTAACAAGTGGGTGGGGAAGTGTTGAAGAAAAAAGAAGATAAGTGAAAGGACAAATAGGGTGCTATTAAAGGTGGTAAAAAATAACAGAAGGAAACTTTGACTGAAATAACAAGTGAATATAATAATAATATACCATATTAACTGTCAAAAAGAACTGTTCAGACAAGATTGATGTTTTATGCATACTTCAGAAGAGTTGATAAGAAGACCACCACTATTGCAGTTAGGAATAGAATAAAGCGGAGAGCTTTTGCAATAACTCAAATGCACTGGAAAACTGAAGTCGACTATTAGACATATAGACTATAAACTGAAGTCTATAGTTATATTTTCAGATGAAACCCAAATAGTTACTGGTAAAGATAAACGTGTTTTTGTATGGAGAATTAATGAGGAAAATGGAAACCCAGGTGTCAAGGTGTTTACAGTGACCCTAATAAGTGTTATGTTCTGGGGATGTCTCACCTATGAAGGCGTGGGGGCCTTGGGACCTGTTGAGGGAAACATTAATATTAGAAAATATATTGAATTTCTTGATGAACATTTTTGGCCAATTATTGCTAAACTTCCAACTTGCAGGTCCTACATTTTCCAAGAGGATAATGCCACAGTGGACACGTCCCGAGAAACTACCCAGTGGAAAGAGGAAAACCAGATTCCTTGCATGAATTGGCCTCCCCAGTCGCCAGACATCAATATTATTGAAAATGTATGGAAAACTGTAAAACTGAAACTTCAAAAGAGAGTAGGTGACATCAAATCCAGACAGGACCTCATTGAAAATGTGTTGCAGATTTGGAGATGATTGACTCCGATATACATAAAATCTCTCTATCATCATTTACCAAAGAGAATGAGAGCAGTTATGACAGCTAATGGGTGTATCACCAAGTATAGAAAATTTGAATTAAGTACCTATATTGGTTTTTGAGTTATTGATACTTTATTACAACTCATCTGATAAAAACTTCTAACACTAGCGGCCATTTTGAGGACATTAATTTGGCATCTGTCTGTACAGGAAAAATAGGGCTTGTCTTGAAATATATCATAATCGGTCTGAACTTTTGACTAATTTTTATTGAAAACTCTATTTTAGCTTATATATAAATTCGTTAATAATGACATTGCATTTAATTATATAACGAAGACAATTGAGTGAAAACGTGTTTTCATGGTTACGTACACTGGAAAAGGTAAGGACAACTAAATGAACTATTTTCGCTGGGATTATTGTTCTTGTATAAAACGATCAATGAAAATCTTGAAATCAGTCTCAGACAAAAAGAAATGATAATACTAATTCAGATAATAACAAAGGAAGGACTATTTAACTGTACTTTGTAAAATACATCAATAGATTCAAACACGATTTAAAAAAACTCAGAGAAGGGATACATTAGATATATAGGTACTTTCTGTGAATGTTAAAAGGACTCTTGCTCGAATTTAACGCTCAGTGATATTCAAATACTTTGGGGGCGAATTTCACCATTCTAGTTTCTATGATGAATTCCCAAATATTTCAAATTTTAACAAATATGGCTAGATTTTAAGGTAAATATATGTCACCTCTTATTTATATTATACTTAAACAGAGACGTAAATATCTTATGTTGTTGACACAAATATTTCTGAAAATAGAAATGGTGAAATACATTCTACACGATTTAAGAATTTAAATATTACTTAGGCAATTGCTGGTTTAATTTATACAGTTTCTGTTTGTAGATGTTGATAAAGATATTGCTAAATTAATTCTATGAATATTGAATACAAAAAAAAATGTATAACCTTACGTTATTTTTGATAGTCATGGACACTCTCAAATGAGTATGATATATAAATATGTTGATGTTAAACGTCTTTTTAAATCCTCGCAACTTGTTTTCATTGTATCTTATGCTCTTAAAATAAATCTGCACTATTATAACTTTTTTCACAGGACCATCCAAAGTTTTAGCCTTACATGAAAACACTTAGTTTAAACTGATTTTATTTTTACCATTTTCGCACGTTTTTCCGTCGGAAAGCAAAATAACGTTATCCTCACAAGCGCATGTGTATGCTGCGGCGCCTGCTGTAGGGAGACAAAACGTACTACAAGGTCCTTTGCCGTTGTTTGGGGCGCATTTGGCGGACACTGCAGACAAAACAGGTATAAGAGAAATAAATACGTGTCACTTTTTTTAATCTCATCGATCTGTATTCTTAGCCTTTAAAGACATATGCTACAGTAACAATTTTACTGTCTAGACAAAGAAAGAAAATTAAAACTAGTGGAGAGAATTTTTTAAACTTTGCATGGTTTTAGAGAATCACACTAGAAACAAATTTATGGGGAAAATATGGGGTCCCCAGTCTACCTTTTGAATGATCTGAACATGAAAGGGGCATTTTTGCTCTTTACTCAAAATCAAGCTTATCGATACCTTATTTATTTCACATTATTGTTGGATGTTTCATTTCCAGTCGTTATGCAAAATTTAAAACAATTCTATGGAATAGAATTTCCAATGAGATTCAGTGAGTATACATACTGCGTTTTTCTTGGAAAATAAAGAAAGAATATTTCTATATTATGAAATCTGTTGCATATAAGTTCTAATACTTTAACACAATGACAAGAAACAGGGTACCAAACATAGAGTTGAAATCAAATGAGGTGTTGCTAGCCTATAATACAGAGTTATTTGCCCTAGAAAATGACAAAAAAGAACAAAACACCCTCTTTTATGGGCAAATAAAATAGAATGGGGACATTTTTCCCCTATAATTTGCTTCCAGTGTGATTTTCTACAATCATGCAAAGTTAAGTAAAATTCTCTCCGCTAGTTTTTTTTATTTTCCGTCTTTGCCTATTTAGTAAAAATATGTTACTGTAGTATACGTTCTTAAAATGTTTAACTTCATAGTCATTTTTTATGATAAATAATTAATCTAAAATCAAGTATTTGTTAAACTGAAATAAAGTATAAAAGATTATGTGAATAAATAAAAATGAATAAAATAAAATATATAATAAACCGATGGGAAAATAAATAAATAAATAAATAAAAAAGTAAATTCCATAACTTTGTCAAAAACAACATAATCTTGACCTTATTTATAGGGGTAAATTTAGTTTACTGCCATACAATGTTCTTTTACGATATTTATGTCACGTAGCCCGAGGTTGAATTTTTGTGTTTAAATTCATTAACATAAAATATATAGCTCATTACATTTACAAAAAATAATTATCATATAAATTGCATGCAATGCCATTTTAACAGCAAGCAATTACAATATGCGTTGAGAGAGTGTTTATCATTAAAAAAATTAATATTTATACTTATAAAAAGACAAAAATCAAATATGGTGATTAATTATTAATTATAGTGTTGTCTCTACTCTTATAAACTTTAGTAAAAATAAATTGCTAATATATGGGAGGTCAATTCTTTAATATTTAGAAGTTCTAGGAATTTAACCATACATGGTGAGCGTGAGTATTTTGGTATATATCTATCCCTTAAATCTTTATTTTTTTTTTTAAATAATAGGTAATAAATAATGATAATAAATAGTTTTGACTATTATTCTATAGTAATATGTAATAAAGGTTTTAAGGCTTTTAGACAAACATATTTAGGTTTTAAAAAGTGTAAACCAATAGTTTCTTTATATAAGGCATATTTATCAGACCATTTCAGAATATTTAGTGATTCAAGTAATGCATGAAAATAAGTAGCAAATCCTAGAGATGCATGAAATTTTATGAGAAAATATGTTCAATATCGAGATAAATACTTACATTGAACCAGTTTACATTACGGAAAATGTGTATTTTTGTATTATGTTTTATTCAGGTTGAGGTAATTGAAAGTCATAATTACATATCTGCTGTTTTGTCGGTCGCTTTATTAGGATGTAGGCTGAGAAATCTTAGAACATAGTTTGTGAATTATAATGTTGTATGTATTATGTGGTTTTGAAATCCGGATTAAAAATTCATAATTATATGAATATATAACCAAATTGTGTTTGTTTATCTGAATATTTAAAGAGCTTCTGTTCTGCAGTAATTGTATTAAAGACAAAGAGATTTGGAATGTGAAAGGTATTTGTTATGGGTTTGAAGATTGATTGAAGATTTGTTCTGTTTTAATGCACTGAACTGTTTAAATTTTTGTAGCCGTACTAAGTTGGGACGTGTGTAGGACGTGATCCAACATGTCGACGAGGCTAGAGATAACCACACAGGTAGTCACCATTATATGAACGTGTACATACCACATATTTACTTTATGAATGACAGGGGAAATCCGAACAATTTGCGGTCGACGGTGCTCAAAACAACACAGAACAATGAGGAGTAAACTCATTATGAACAGCCATCGCCAGACGGTTCGATTGGGACTCACAAGATGCACTCGCGACGTGAATGGGATATAATATTTGTTAATTTGCATCTGTAGTGAGTTAGACAGAACATAAAACAGATACTTATTTATTTATTATGAATTCTCTCTCTGAGAATTTAGGTAAATTACCGAGAACAAGGACTGTGTAAAGCTCTTTAATTTAGCAAAGCCTGTAATCGTACTCACGAAATCTTAAGAATGGCTAAAATTTGGTAAACAAATTATAAATTTAATACTTTTTTTAAATATTGATTCTTCTTTTAAAGGCTAATAGAACAATTTATTATTTAAGGTGTGCGTGTTTTTTTCACCTTTAATTTCTTTTATCAATTTTAGGAATATGGCACTTTAAATGATGACATGTAAAATGAAACACCATCATCAAAAGCATCAATTAGCCTAACTGCTGCTTTAAGGTATTGATTAAACATATCGACTATTGGTTTTGTTAGGTATGTTAGGTATTAAAGGTATCTTCAAACATTACATGTGAAGTAGATCTTTGTTTTCAATTTTCAATGAAAAATGCAACATACCTGGGTATCCTTCGAAAGCAGACGACATATATCCCGCCATGGCGTCCAAGCGACCCAGCTCCGCGTTCATGCCAATAGGGAATGCTTGTAAGACGTCATCCTTTTTTATCTTTTTGATATATCTGTTAAAGACACGTTTTTCTTTTCTTCTTTAAACAAAAGTTAAACATGTTCGTTTTATGCAGGGAGACTGAAAAACTAAACAAGAGATGAAACCAACTGGGACCAAGCGACACATTTTTAACGTCGAGTGAATAGATCATCATGATCAGACCGCGAGTGATAGGATTAATAGTTATACGACAGTACCATGGTTGACAGAAAGTTTGGGTAATTTATTTCCTGCTTTTTTCTACACTAAGTGCTTGAGCATGATACTTGTATACGCAATAAAGCAAAAGTCAACTTTGATACATTTTTAGAGGTAAGTAAAGGAATGGTTTAGTAGCGGTGTTGGTGATTATGATGATGTGATTGTTGACGTTATGATGCTGCTATTGCTTCTGTAATATTGTTAGACTAATAAAACATTTTCATGTTTACTACATTCTTACGTCCATATTTTCAGTTTCCACTTCTTGAACTGACTATATTTTTGTTTCGTTTTGGAGGATTTGCGTCAATGGTTTTCTTGTATGTTTATAACTGGCTATTGCAGTCATTGAAATATTAATATATTAATAAAACATAAATTAAATATTCAAACGGTTTGATTCTGAGGCGTATCACGCCACGTTATCCTGAAACAGAGACAACAAGTCCCCTGGGTCCCAATTTATCAATCTCCCGGTCTTTATTTTAGACAAGAATAAAAAGGTTCAAATATTCAAAGTTGTTGTACTAAATCTATTATAGTTCAAAGTCTGTAGTAGAAATTATCAATATATAAATGTAACATTTACAAGAAATTAGTATGTCTTTGTTGATCAATATGATTAATATACTAAAGAATAATTTGAGTAAACGACATTTAAGAATCCTGAGTCTGAGTCTATAATATAGACTTAAGGGATTGATGAATTCAAAAACCTAGAACTACCTTAGACGCCAAACGAATAGAGATAAAACTACACGGCATAGATAAGACACGCACGTATTTTTACCCAGGGTATCATTTTACCAACCAAAATTAGACTTGGACTCAATACCAGGCCGTCAAAAAGCACAGTATTCATTTGAATAACTATCTAAGGAGATCCCGAAAGTAGAATAGTAAACTTTTAGTTCATTTTTAACAGGGTTGCTTGTAACGCTGTTCTATGGTAGCACACATTTTGAATCGGACAGCAATTCGGGGCTATATTCAGAAATTTATATTTATAGAGTTTCCCTTTTTTTTTACTACACTTAGAAAAAATCCCAAAATGTGTTTTCTCTCTCTTCACTAAATGGTGATATTTTTCATGTTGTTGTTTTTTTAAGTACGATTGCATTATGGGCGTCGAAACTGAATAAAAATCGATGTTTTGAAAATCGATGCTAGTGATACCGTGTTTAATAAACTGTAACGGAAAATGAAAGTACGCGGGAGAAAAAAAATCGCAACAAATTGGAGAACCATGACTGGATCTAATTTCCAGCGACAGCCAACAAAATATGGAAAGCAATCATGCCTGTGTAACAGTTGGTGACAGTCTGTTCGGCATGGCAAAGGTTGTAGGTTCGAATCCCAGCCTAGTAATTTTTTTTAACTTATTCAATTATTTCGTTTTACGTTTTCTTTTTAAATTACATTTGCAATAGAAGACATACATGTTTTTGCCATAAGAAAAATCATTAATTTAAGAATATATATACATATATATATATATATATATATATATATATATAGAAAAAAAACTCACATTAAGTTACATGTTATTCAAATCTCTCTGACAGAAAGTTTGTTGTTTTAGATTACATATTCAGATAATCTTATAAACTGTAGGCAAGAAAAATGGGGAGGGTAATAATTGCGATATGTTTATTTTTAGCAATCCATTGAGACAAATGATGTGCTTATTTTTTTATCGACCGTGTTCAAGCAAGGTAAAAGTGGGTTTATAACATTGGGTTCATTGCATACTGGATAATTTGATCCCCGCTTATCAAATTTACTTTGATAAACAAAAGAAATGCAATATCATCATATTAAAAACCATGTTCTCTCAGCGCTAGCATCGCTTTGATGTTTTAGATTCGTAGTTGTGTATGGCATACATGCTTTCCAAACATACCTCTAAGTACCTTTAAATTTTGTAAAAAGGATTAAACGATTGAACTCTACAACACAGGTATGCTAAAATTAAAAAAAGGCATTGAAAGATGTGTCAAAATAAGATCATTACAAGATACAAAAAAAATGAACATGAAAGCATTATAAAACTTCTTTCCTTTGCTTATGCGTAACTGTTTTGATCAAGTGATCACGTCAGTCGATTTTGAGCACGTGATTGTATTAACCAGCCATGTGTTTGGTCAATGCTAACTCTCGCAACCATATGACATCTTGAACAAAGTATGAGATTTTGTTTTGATCTCGCTTTAACGTGGAGTGGCCACATGAGAACCATATTGTGCATACTGAAAATAGCATAATAACTCTATGTAGAATTCGTACATAAAACACTGAATGTCTTAAAGGAATAATGTGACACCATAATAATCTTAATTAAGACTTAGCTAGGTTTGCAAACAATCGTTACTATTGCCGAATATTGCTCTTTATTTCTGCCCAGCTATTAATTGATTCTGTGACCCAATATTATTGTAGGAAAAAGTAAGATGTGCATGTTTATTTTAAAGGGTGTTTAGAAAATAATTATTGTAGAAAGACTCGTCTTTGTAGTATTTCTTCGCAAATTATTTTCTCAACGGTTTGCCTCGTTCTTTTTCGTTTTTTTTTTGTTTTTTTTTTTTGGCAGTTTTGCAGTTTTGCAATTTATCGTATCCGACACAAACCGTTACTTTTTTGTGTTGAAGCAATTACAATGACGAATCAATTAAGTTATTGTTAATTACCTTTAATGATAAACTTCGCTCGTGTGTATTTGTTTACACGTGTATACATGTATTTCAACTTTATTTTAGGAATTATTCAAAGCATAATGTCATGTATAGGAAAAACATTAACTTTAATTTTTAAAGGTACGGTCTTATCTGACAACATATCTTATCCGACATTATCAGAGAGGTTGCTCTTTTTTTTGGCTATGTTGGACTCAAAATCACCATGATTTTGTAGACATATAACCATTCTAAACCTGTGTGTATGCAATGTTGTATTTATAGCCTTATTGATTGTAATTATAAATTTGTTAAAAATTGCTACTTTTTTATTGGCAAAGTCTTGAAAGGTTTTATTAAGTTGCAGTTCGTCAAACGTTATTTCACATGAGACACACACAACGTCAGCGCTCTGATTTACTACTTACGGGCGGTTCCATGCAGTCAGATAGAGGTGAGAACCCAGGAGGAGGATGTCCATGAGGTGAGCCCCTTTGTCTGAATATATCTGTGTACACTGCCCATCATATGTGCATCGCAGTACAGTGTCCAGATACCCGTCTGATATGTACAACTTTCGGTCTGATATGTAAATAATACATCTATTGCAATGTTCATAGTCATCGTGCGAATTCGGTGGTTCCCTCATGCTAGTAAATGTGTGTGTGTTCCTTAAATCTCTCACGATGGCATTTCGTATGGTTAAGAATTATGTAAATATTTAAATATTATATATATATATCATTATTATTATTTTATCGAAGATAGACGAATATTGCCCGATGAATCGACAGATGGAAAACTTAAGACCTTACCGGAATGGTCAATCGCCAAACCGTTTGGCCAGATGATATTCCGTTGTACTACTGAAATGACACCTGTGCCGTCCATGTTGGCTCTGTGTACGAATGGGAAGTCCACCGCATGGTCTGACCAGAATAAAATACTGCAAAACAATTTTCTCTCCAAAAATAATCAAAATTGAGAGGCCATAGAGATAATTTAAGCATGATGTTTTTGTCAATTTAATGTTCTTACCAAATACTTGATTCCATATTTAGTTATTAAGTCTTGAACTGCTTCGTAACGACATGGTAGCATGGCAAACACTTCATTAGCAGAGTTCGATAAAGGGAATTTGCTGATACCAACAGCAAAATAGATGTTACTATCTTTTCTACGTATAAATTTAAACTGTGAATTTATTTCAAAGGATTTCATTCCTGCTTTTTTTCAATATATTCGGAAAAATTAATAAACGCGGAATTTACAGCTTGCACTTTCGGCCCTAAACGTTACGATTCCTTGTAACTTGTACATGACAGTTATGCTGAAGGTCGATAAGGAATTGACCTGTTCGACCAATTAAAAGCAGTGACTGTTAGTATCAATCCTACCCGGAATCCTACTGGGGGAGTAAGTAGACTGTTTAATGATAATTATAAAAAAGTGCCTACCCCATTGAAGGATCAAGCACAATGTCACGAGGTCTGCTTGACATGTCTGTAATCAACTTTCTATGGAGGCCGTCACGTGACACTACACCAATCCCGAAGTATCCCGGACTCGTTTTCTGGTATGCGGTGTAGTAAATATTCCCAGACGTGAAGTCAATCGCAAGTCTGTCTGCATGGGACCCCAAATACTCTTAATTTTAAACATATAGATATCAATGGAAATGTTGACAGTGTATGTCATACACACAGCACTTTTATTAGTTCATACACAGTTGATTGTTGTACTAAAGAAAACTTTGACGAGAACTATCATTAGTTTATTAGTTTATTTATTTTATGTCGATTGGGAAGATGATGAATACCCTCAAACTCCGCTTTGTCACAGTTACTGTTACTATGTCAGACAGTCTTGATAAAATTGATGTATAAAAAAAAAAAAAAAAAAACAACAGGTAGAGCTTTAATACACGTATACATGTATCGCCAATAAAAATATTCAATAACTAGATTTCGTTTGTCCCCGAACAAACGATAGGGCTTTCTGCTCTAATGAGCTTAGTGTCTTTGTGACCTTGACCTTTGACTTCATTGGTGTCATATACAGGCCGTGTGTAATGTCCCCATCAAGTTTCATCTGGGAGGTCTTTCAAAGCTCTACAAATTATCCCCATAGAATATTTATCGTATTTATCGTATTTGAGATATTTAAGGCCGAAGAAAGAAAACGATAACTGAAATATGACCTTGACCTTTGTAATTTTCCGGAAACGGATGTCACAATGTTCGACGGGACACTGGGTTGCACATTAATTGAACGTTACGTGTAAATCGGTCAAGAAAAACAGTCTGCAGCCTTAAAACCGCCTATTTCAAATGCAAAATAACTTATTACGTTCTGACGTAAAATGACGTCATACGACGTCAGATGTCATGGAATACAAAGGAGATCTCATGATACATATGCTGTACAATTTTCACGCTTCTAACTCATCAGGAGCCTTTGAAATTTTCAGGACTTTTTGCACATCGTAGGCGTCGGCATTTGTACAAATTTCAACTTCATACATCAACTTGCCGATTTCATATGATTTTTTAAATAATTCTTGCTTATATGTGCATATCGTCATAATCACGTGACCAAATAAATATTCCTTGCAGTATACATCACTTCACTTTTAAGCTTGTTTATTCTGAAAAAATCATAATAAGACTCAAAGTTCATGAAACTAGGGCGTTTCAAATTCGTTAAAAGTACACTTTTCGTTTTTCTGCTATAACTCAACCGTTTGCACCCCGATTTTCAAAAACTAAATACCACCTGAAAGGACCTTCAAAGTACTACAAATTTTACTCAACTTGTCTCGGTAGAATATTTTTCGTTTTTGAGATACCGATGGCCGAATAAAAACACCTTAAACAGACATGCACGATGGGACACGAGGTTGCACGTTAATTGAGAGTAACATACCGATCCGTCAAAAAATCAAGCCTGCAGGTCCTAAAAGCCACTAATATCGAAAGGAAAATTTCTTATTACATTGTGACGTCAAATGCCGTAAGACGACGTCAGTTGTCAAATAATACAATGAAGATCTCAGGACACATATGCTATCCAATTTTCACGCTTCTAACTCATCAGGAGCCTTTGTAACACGAAAATACATTTTTATGACCAAAGTTCGATCTCGACTTTTGGAATTTCGAAAATTCAAGAATGTATGCACATCTACATCCCAACTTACACCTTCTTTTAAAATATCAAGTCAATCGGACCAATACTGACGACTTCAGAGTGCGAACCAAATTTGGTAGCTTATTTGAATTGTGACGTCAAATGACGTCATATGAAGATGGAAATTGTTGCATTCAAAAGCGTCAAAGTCACTCTGATTACTGTCAAAATTTCATGCTGTTGGTTTATTAGCAACCGGTTTTAATTTGAACCTCAAAAGGAGGAATAATAATATTAAGAAGAAAAAAAAGAAGAAGAAAAACATAACAAACCAATTAGAACTTTCTGCTAGAGACAGAAAGCCCTTATTAGAAAAAAACAAAAACATTTGACAAGCCAAGTATATGTGCAACTAGTGTTGGTACTTATATGTAAAGTTATATCAAAATCTGACCAATAGTAGTTGAGAAATAGAACAGATAATATATTAAAGAAGCATGGCAAGGGAGCATAATTCAATGAAAGTTACAGCAAGATGACTTGCCTTCAATACGAGCAGGTAGGCTTAGTATGTTTAATTGTTGTGAATTAAATAAAATGTAGCCAAGAAATAGTGTGGACAAAATATCTCCAATTAATATAACAAAGGGCTATATTTCATACATCATCAAGTCGGCCATGATGTGCCAAAGATATGCGCAACTACATTTGGTACTTATTATTAATATTGTGAAGTCAAATCAAAATCAGACCATTGGTAGCCAAGATACAGTGTGGAGAAAATATTAAATATAACAAAGGGCCATAACTCATTAAAATTCCAGCTGATGAAGACGTGCCGACGATATGCGCAACTTGGCTTAGTACTTATTAATGCTGTGAAGTTAAATCAAAATCCGACCAAAAATAGCTGAGAAATAGCACGGACAAAATATATTTGAGAAATATAATAGAAGGTCATAACTTTAAAATCGAGCGAATTAAGACGTGCCAAAGATAAGCGCAACTATCAGTCTTGTAAAGTTTGATCATAATCCGACCAAATGTAGTCGAGAATTAGGGCGGACAAATCTCGTCTACAGACGGACCGACCGTCAAACAGACCGACCGATCTACGGACAGGCGACGCATCTGGAGGTATAATAATTCAGAAGCAATAAAATTGTAGATATTTATCAAAGACGTTTAACCATTATTTATTTTTTTTATTTTTAAGCAATTAAAACGTGTGAGTACAGAGTACTATAGACAAATGTAATCCTGTGAGTACAGAGTACTATAGAAAAATGTAATTGTATGCATACAGAGTACTATAGACAAATATAAACTGTGTGAGTACAGAGTACTTAGAAAATATTGTAAACGTGTTAATGCACAATACTACAGACAATTGTAAACGTATGAGTACGGAGTACTTAATACAAATGTAAAGATGTGAGTACAGAGTACCGTAGACAAATGTGAATTTAAAAATACCTAGCTCTTTCACAGATGAACGATAGAAATAAAAATATTCATCATAAAGGAAGTACAGTACGGAACACATATTTGTGAATTCGACTATGTTACGCATTATTTGCACGCGAAAATGATCTTTCTAAATATTCAAAGATATATTAAAATCAGTTTATCAAGTAATCCAACAGCAATCCCGGGATACCATGTGATCAGAGGTTGACCTGGTTTACACAATACAACACACATGTTCATTTGTGAGCAATTGGCCCAGCCATGAATGGAAAATAATCCCTTTATGTCGGGTAAAGATGGAGCTTAAATTTGGAAAGGTACGCAATCAGGCACCTACCTAAGTTGGCCAAGACCTTGTATCCGGTACCGTTTCGGTATACCTGGCTGATAATCATGTTTGTGTCACACCAATACACCAGGTCAGTCAGAGGATTGTAGGCCACTCCGGCCGGGTTGTTGACCATTGAAAAATTGAGGGCCCTGACCTCAGTACCGTCCACCGATTCCTGGTAAATCTTGCTGTGTGTAAAGTCTGACACATACAGGTAGTTGTCGGTCAGCGGGGCTTAAAGACAGAAAATTCAAAAATAATAAAAAAGAAACTAGTTATAAAATGTGACTAGTTACTGAAAGAGATGATTTTTTTGAATAACGTGTTTGGGGGGGGGGGATGGACTGCCAGGTCACCTTTGTTTTCGGTCGTGGTGTTATTTTGCCAAAACATAACGCGATATTTACCGTTACTTTTAATTAAACTAATGAATGAAAAAAGGAAATAAAAACTAAGAGACGGAATGAAAAAAAGGAGATAACAATACTCGAGGTGCAAGACTGTTTGTCGTCTCCGAGTGTATATCCGTATTCACATTGACACAGCCTGTTTCTACCAATGGGACTACAGATCTGGCCACACCCTCCGTTCCTTAGGTCACATGGTCCTGGAGGAAAAATGGTCATAATGGAGAATAAGATACTGGTGTAAGGAAACTCATGGAAGACCAATTTTTGATATAGAACCAAACACAGTAGGAATAATCACGAAACGAATAAAACCTTCAGATCATAAAACATACCAATTATATCGTTTCCCATTTTTCCTTTTCAATATTTCTAAACATTTTTATTTAATTGACAGTGACTTTTGGAACTCTGTCTAAATGAGACAGATATTGTTTTATCTCACTGCGTATCAAGCCGTCGACATGTGGAATGATGCCATATCCATTTACGTTATACTGATATTTGGTGAGATAGTCTTCAGAATACCCTAATTTGCTGAACATCAAAACAAGGCTTAGCATTATGAAATGCCGGGTATCGAGTCTGTGACCTCCCATTTTAGAGGCGACGTTCTAATCACTCGCTCACAGAGACCGGTATGTCATCCATTTATGATTTTAACTATTCGTAATATTATGGCAAACTGATTTCAATAACATTCACTTTATTCTTAATAAATGAGTGTAAACATTTAACCTTGTAACCAACGTGTTTATATATTACATATACCGTCTCGGGTGGCCGAGTGGTAAGAACGTCCGCGGAGCGGGAGGTAGTAGGTTCGATCCCCGGCCCCGACAAAGCAAAGTCGTAAAATGGTACTGGTATAGCTCCCTTTATTTGGCGCTCAGCATATAAGGGTTGTTTTAGGACTGGTTGGCCCGATGTCAGGATAATGTGACTTGGTGTGGTTTCATGCTACATGTCTACGACGTGATACTGCAGTGTGGCAGCACTATATCTGTCTCAAGTAGACATCGTCTCCAAATGACTGAAATACTGTCCCAATAAACAAACATATGTACATACCTTCTACATCTGCTTGAAGGATCTTGTCCAACACCTTTATATTATGGATTAAACCTAGATGTTTCAATACCATGCTGTGCTGCAAAATGCTCGGTCGAGATGTGTCTACAACACTTATGATGCTCTCCGAACTGGTATCCTCCGTCATTATCAAGAAGTTCTTTGGGATAATTTAAAAAGAATATTATTTTTAATAACGACGAACGATAGCATCAACAATATCATCTGTAAAATTTACATATTAGAAGAAATTAAATGAAACGATCGCCATTATTTCAGGTAATCATAGATGGAGGACGACCCCAAATGTATATGATGGAAAAATGCCATACACACTCGCTACATTCTTGCACTTGATTTCATCATGTGAAAATCACTGAGACATATTGAATTTGACCCAGCAAAATCTTTCCTTCCTTGACAAAAGAACCGCGGACTTGTTAATTACCAGACATATCCACATCACCAAAACAGATCTTCTGACCAAACCTGTTTTTGAATTCGCGAAAATATTTAAAGCAATTTTTAGGCAAGGGCTATTTTGCACCTACATGTCTTTATACATCCCTTCCACGCAAAATAAAAACAATAGTATGAAGTTCTATCAATGTAAAAAGGAATTACAGAAATTGAAACGGCGGGAGGTTGTTGATTTTGTATTTCATTATTTTACCTATTTTTTTAAATTGGTAATTTTTCGGTCAAAGCAACGCACCACGTGGATCTTCTAGCTAAATTAAAATAAATAAGTTTGAACTAAACTTAATGTGCTTACGCGTTCCATTAATTTCTACAAGTTCAGTATCTTAGATATACTACTTAGAAAAGTATTGTATTAAGATTGGAGTATGTGATAACATCTGCTTCGTGATTTTGATGCTAACATCAAAATAAACGTGTACCAGTTTTAGCCGAAATTTAAGGAATATCTTTACTTTTCAACACCACATGTGCTCCAAATCTAAAGTGTACCCTTATTCAATCAACAACGCTAGTCTTCTTGCTAGTACAGTTATAACAACTCTGCATATGTTTACAGCATATTAAATTTAAATGACAATATAACTCGAAGGGGAGGTAAACGTTGAATATGAAGTTAAAGCTTACCGCATACAGGCTGAGTCGATTGGGTGAAAAGGAGATACCCATTGTGTCCAAGCGAGATAACTCTGTGCCATCTAGTTTGCATTTTTGGGTGTAACCCATATCCGACCAATATATCCTTAAAATGCACATGTAGTACGCTCACTTGGGTTATACTTGTATTACTTCTTGGTCATAATAATAAAAAATATGCATCGTAAAGGCAAAGAAAAAATATAAGTAATTGTCTTGTTTCGTGAAAAAAACCCGTAAAAATATTGTTTGCTAAAAATAATATCTAAAATATTAACAAGATTAATAAACATTGGCATACAAAAAACGTCGGTATTTTCATTCTACTTATTGATAAGCAAATTGATCTCAATGTGTCATATTTTCAAATTCCGTAGAATGTGCAAGGATGGGTTGGCCGGATCAAGGGAACTTTTTCGACGAAAGGCTGTATAAAATGGATTTTGACCTATTTCTTGAGCCAATCTAATCTAGGTTAACAGCCGAAGAGTTCGGAAAGCACTCGTTTCATTGGTAAGCATAAATTATTTTAGGTATTCCATCATTAAATGGGAGTTTGTCACAAAATAACATAGGCTTGGCCTTACTTTTAGGAGTCAATATAGTGTCCTGCCATATGAACTTCCGGGTTTCATGTCACGTAGACCAAGATAGATTTGTTATGTTTAAATGTACTGGTATGCGGATAATGAGAG
This sequence comes from Solen grandis, assembly GCA_021229015.1. Classification (NCBI taxonomy): domain Eukaryota; kingdom Metazoa; phylum Mollusca; class Bivalvia; order Adapedonta; family Solenidae; genus Solen; species Solen grandis. The sequence continues at coordinate 27,307 of JAIFHC010000623.1, read as the reverse complement.
GTTCTCTTATTATTCATATCTGATTTTTTATGAATAATCAACCGTTTTATTAGTATTCTATTAAGATTGGTTAATTTTTAAGGAATAAGAAAGTCTACTTAGGTTTTAAAAGTGTAAACCAAACGTTTCTTGAAGTAAGGCGTATGTATCAGGCCATCTCTAAATACTTAGTGATTCACGTTATGCATGGAAATTCGTTATTTTCTGTTTTTCGAGATGCATGGGATTTAATGTGGAAATATGATAATTATGGTCCAAATCTGTATAAATATTCGTACGTTCAAGAGAAATGGTGTTAATTATAAGGATGCATCATGGGAAAGCGCTACATACTAAACCAAAGTACATTACGCAACATGTGTAAGTACAATTTCATATCTGTTGTATTACGTTTTATTCAGATTTGGGTAAGTTAAGATATTTGTTTTAAATACCTAGTTTAAAGATTGGTAGATTGTTTTTTAATCAAACAATATCAGTTGCAATAGTGTATTTGTTGTTTAGTCAATAGCTTAACTAGGATGTAGGCTGAGGTGTATAACAGCGTAGTTTTCGTGTTATGATGTTTTATTTATTTTGAAGAATTGGAAACTAGACTTTACTTTGTTAATTATACAGATATACAATTAATGTTTGTTAATTTATGTAATATGCACGGAGTGAGTACACAGAAGCTTTTGTTCGGCAATTCTTATTTTATGGTCGGAGAGATGCTGAATTGATTTATAATGGTTGAGGAATAATTGAAGATTAATGTGCTGGTATGATGTACTGATGTAACTAAATGTATCATAGAATTGTTATGTGGCTAGCATAACAATATATAATTACGTGTTGTGTAATGCATGGTGTGATTAGTAAATCTGAGCTGTCTATATATTTGTATCCGTATTCAGTTGGGACGCATAAACGGCATAGTCGAATGTATAGACGAGGGAGGAACCCCACAGGTGGTAACCGCTATATGAGTGTTCGCCACATATTTATAATATGAACGAAAGGGAAGTTCCATATGACTGACGATCCGGATATGATCGTTACACGAATGACAGGGGAGATCCGGATACACGGTTGACGGTGCTCAGTACGACGCAGGACAATAGGAAGTTCGCCTGTTGTCAGGACGTTGGTTCTACCCCTAATGCTTGGACCCAATGTTCCTGAACAATGTATTAAACGGGTGAGCAATAAGGTGACAATGTCTTGTGCTAGAAACTTACAGCTTGAAACATACCAAAAAAACCTAGGTAAATTTTATTTAACTTTTGCTATATAAAACCAATGTTTTCCTATATTAGTTGAAATAAAACTGAAGATTAACTTCTCAGCTTTGGGACCAAAACACCAAACAAAGTTCTAACTTCTGTGATCCCAAGCCGGTGATGCGGCTGGTCGATACCTCAGCCCATATACCGTAAGCCAAGTAAGTGAAACTGTCCCTGAGTCTCAATTATTATGCCTCGAGACACCTATAAAACCTTACATGAGCTCTAAGTAAGCAAGTCGAAATCTATGCTATCTCAGCTATTCTGTGTCAATACACCTTGTCTCAGGCTCAGTTATGAAACACTAATGATCTACACATCAGCCTGCCAAAACCTATATTACCTATGCCTTAACTTGTATTAGACCTACAAGATAAATCGTTGTTCCAAAACCGAATATGATATGGCTGCCAAAAAGTCGCCCTCCTATCTTTCATGCCAGTGAAACGCAATGATTCAGAAACACAGTATTCCACAGTACCCAAAACATAGCTCTAGTATAATGTGGAGATTGAAGGACCGTCGCTTTTTAGCCAATATTATATACAATATTAATTACAATATATATATATATATATATATATATATATATATATATATATATATATATATATACCACCTTGAGAAAACGCAATGCTCTTAGGTGACTTACCAGATAATATTTACTAAAATGCAACTAACAGAGTAACCCAAAAGAGGTATGACAACTCTGCCGATCAAATTCAATGACCACGATGGAAATCTTCAGTCTTTATTCAGAACATATATGATATTGAAAAGGGTTTATAATTATCGACCAATGGCATCTCTCACTGTTAACTTTAAATATATGTACACAACCTATTTACTACAAATAAAATTATGTATCCAACTCTGAATAAAAACATTAACCGGGAGCGGGAGGTCGTGGGTTCGATCCCCGGCCGCGACATACCAAAGTCGTGCCTTGCTTGGCGCTCAGTATATAAGGGTAGTTGCAGGACTGGTTGGCTGGGTGTCAGGATAATGTGACTGGGTGTGGTATCATGCCACATGTCTACTGCGTGATCCTGCAGTGTGGCAGCACTATATCTGTCTACATACATCTGTAGACATCGTCTCCAAATGACGGAAATACTGTCGGTGGGACGTTAAACCTAACAAACAAACAAACGAAAACAATTACTGTAATAATTAACAATGATTTACAAAAGGAGTAAAAAAAGGAGGTAATTAAATGAAAATACAGAGTGTATCATAATATATGACACTACTTTTAAATTTAGTAACTTATTGACAAAGAATGTCATTGGTATAGGCAATATACCAAAATAGAGCATATTCAAGATTTTAATGATATGTATTACTTCTTAAATTCCAGTATTCATACACCTGTGTGACGTCAGAAATTATATTATGTGTTCTAGATGACGTCCATTCATTGAGATTAAAATGTCCAAGGGCTTTCTGATCACAGATTCGCATGTCTGTGCTCCAATTCCTCTTGATTCCCTTCGAGTGACAATTTTCAGCTCTTCAGTGTTTGCAAGAAGAGGTGAATACACACAGTCCTTCAGGTAACCACAGAGAAAGAAATCGAGAGGACTGAGATCTTATGAATGTGGTGGCCATTCTTTCTCTATTTTAAAGGTGATAAATCGGTCTCCAAACACCTTTTCCAACCAGGCTAGAACATGTTTGGATGTGAGTGGTACGGCACCGTCTTTTTGAAACCATACGGTGTCCTTGTTATTATTACACTTTATCCTTATAGCTGTATATAGCTTATAGCGGTACTTTTGACAGTTGAAACGTCTCAACATTCGTCCTCAAAGATAAACGGTCCGATGATGCCTATTAAACATAAGGCCTCCCATGCTGTAACCTTCTTGTCATGTAAGTAGTTTTTCCAAATGAAAGTCTGGTTGCTTACTCCCCTAATATCGGATCTTTCTTGTGTTCATATCATTGGGATATTTTTGTTGAGCTCCTTGACCACTACAAATGGAGACTTAGTAGAATAATATAACTTCATATCTTCAGCAGACCAGATTTGTGGCGACGCAAGTTTGAAAAACAACCCCCATTCCGATGATGTCATCAATGACGTAATGACGTCACAACAGTTCCCATACCTTTTGCATTATAAAACTTACATTTCTCCCCATTATATATATATATATATATATATATATATATATATATATATATATATATATATATAACTTGGCATTTTAACCAATAATCTGTGATTTTATAAGTGTCAAAGCAGTGTCATATATAATGGTACACCCTGTATAATCAAAATTAAAGGGAGGTAATTACCATATAAATTAAGATACATCATTTTCTGACAATAGCCCCTTTTCTAGAAAACAATTGTGTTTTAATCAAGTCTTAAGGGATAATTTTGTTATGTTCTGACCATCACTCTAATCACTCCACTGACGACTGAATTAGTCCGCACATATATTATCAGAACCCTTGATGGCCCTTATCTTGAACTTATAGTTCTGAAGGAATAATGCCCATCGTAATATTCTCCAACTTTCAATCATACATTTCTGTATGTATGATAGAGGATCATGTTCCGTCTGCAGCACGAACTCGGTTCCATATAAGAACTTCTTGAACTTCTTTATTCCGAAGACAATGGCCAAATATTCCCTTTCAATTACAGAGAAAATTTACTCTCTCTGTAGCAACCGTTTGCTGGCATATGCAACAGGGAATAAGCCATCGTCATAACACTGTAGAAGTGTTGCTCCTAAAAAGCTATAAGAAGCGTCTGTCTGAAAAATAGATGGCTTGTTGAAGTCGGTAAGTCGCAAAACTGGCGACCGTATTAATATATCATTCAGGGTCTTGAAAGACCTTTCATGTTTATCAAGCCATTCAACATTGTTTGGACTACGCTTCTTGGTCAAATCCGTCATTGGGGCTGCGATATCTGAAAATTTCCTATAATATCCAGCAAGCCCTAGAAACGCTCTGACTTGCTTCTTGGTTTTGGGGCGTTCGGCGTTCTTGAATCTCTCAAATCTCTCAAGCTTATTCTCTTCCTTTTGCATCACACCATCTCCAACTACATGTCCCGTAAAAGCAATGTTTCTAAACCCAATGAAACATTTCGATGGTTTCAGGTCAGTCCTGTATCTCTGACACGGGTAAATATATCTACCAACACCTTTAGGTGTAGCTTTCATGTTTTGGTGTGACCCAAGATGCGATGTCACCTACGTAGTTGTCAGCATTATCAAAATCATGCAACAATTTTCTCATTATCCTGTTAAAATACTCCCAGAATTAACCACTCTGACACGGGTAAATATATCTACCAACACCTTTAGGTGTAGCTTTCATGTTTTTGGTGTGACCCAAGTTGCGATGTCACCTACGTAGTTGTCAGCATTATCAAAATCATGCAACAATTTTCTCATTATCCTGTTAAAATACTCCCAGAATTAACCATACCGAATGGCATCTTCTTAATCTGGTAAAACCCACTTGTTATAAATGCTGTCAGATGTTTGGATTTGGCATCAACGGTATTTGCCAGTAGCCTTTGCTCAAGTCAGTTTTTGTGAAATGTCATGCTTTAGTTTTGAGACCGTCCATCGTGCCCGAATGGTTAGAGCATCCGCCTCGAGAACGGGAGGTTGTGGGTTTGATCCCCGGCCCCGACATACCAAAGCCGTAAAAATTGGTACTGTTATAGTTCTCTTGCTTGGCGCTCAGCATATAAGAGTCGTTGCAGGACTGGTAGACCAGGTGTTAGGATAATTTGACTGGGTGTGGTATCATGCCACATGTCTAAGGCGTGATACTGCAGTGTGGCAGCACTATATCCGTCTCAAGTAGACACCGTCTCCAAATGACTGAAATACTGTTGGTGAGACGTTTAACCCAACAAACAAACAAATGCTTGAGTTTTTAAATTATATCTTCAGCATTTCCCATTGGTTCCCCGTCAAAACGTTTCACATGGTTGATCCTCCGGGAAAACAATACAGAACCTTTTATTTCCGTCCTTTTTGTTGACAAGAACTATAGAAGAATTTTAATCAGACACAGCAGACTCGATCACTTCCGCCTCCAGCATTGCCTTAATTTCTTGGTCTACATCTGTTCTTTTTGCATAAGGAATCGGATATGGTCAAACACGAATGGAACTATCTGTAGTCAAATTAATCTTGTGCTCAGCCAAGTTTCTAGTTCTAGGCATATCTGTGAAAATATCTTGGAACTCTTCCAACATGCTCTGCACATCTTGTCTCTGATCATACGTTAAACTGTCGTATATCAACATCATGGTATGACTCCTTACCCTGAAAGCAAGAGAAGTCCAGCAAACCCTCATCATCTACAACACTACATTCACATGCCTCTCCTCATACTTCTTCAACAGGTTAATATGATATGTTCCAACCTTGCTATCAACGTTTACTCTGTAGTCCATCCTATTGACTACCTCACTAACTTCAATTAGACCTTTCCACTGAAACATGGGTTTGTTATGTGAGGTCGGCAAAAGTAACAACACCGTGTCACCTGGTTCAAGTATTCTCTGCCTGGCAGATTTATTATAATGGTTATTGTAGACACACCGAGCTTCGTTCAGACTCTGTCTTGCAATATGGCGTGTGTCCTCAAGCCTGTTTCGTAACTCTAGAACATACTGGTACGTATTCATCATTTCAGGCGTCTCTTGTTTTGTCCAGAGTTCTTTCAATACCTGCATTGGTCCTCGAACCGTTTTCCCATATAACAGCTCAAATGGCTAGATGGCAGATGAAGCTTGGGGTACTTCTCGATAAGCAAATAAAACTGCAGATAAATATCTGTCCCAGTCTTTTGGTCTCTCCTGACACATCCTCTTAGCATACTTTTGAGGAATCCGTTCACCTTTTAACACAAACTATTACATTTCGGATTGTATGGGGTTGTGAAAAATTGCTTGAGTGATATAAGCCGACATAATTCCTTCATAAGGTCTGACGCAAATTGGCTGCTTTTGTCACTCAATATCTCTGTTGGAAATCGTACTCTAGAATACACATCTAGCAAAACCTCGGCTACCCTTTCTGTCTCGTTTCTCGGCAATGCAACTGCCTCCGGATACCATGTGGCATAATCTACCACAACAATATATAACGGTTTCCCTTCTCTGAAACCGGCGTTATGGGTCCTATCAAATCCATTGCTACCCGATGAAACGGTACATCTATGATTAGCATTTTACCCATTGGAATCTTTGTAACTTTTCTCTTTGGTATGGTCTTCTGACATATTTCACAGGACCAGCAATACCTTGTGACATCACCTGTTATGCCTGGCCAATGAAACCTGTCGTGATCCGATCAATTGTCTTCTTGGCTGATAAATGCCCACTACAACTGATTCATGACACGTTTCCTGTAATCTGAAGGTACAACAATTTGCCTTACTATGTTCGAAGCTTTCCTCTGAATTGCTTGAACTCTATGAACAACACACCCTTTTGCACTGCACCACATACCGGTAACTATAACCAACTTTGGTCTTCATCTCACTGTCACTATCTGCTTGTGACTATGACTTCTTCAATAAAGCATCATCATTCTGTGCGCCCTGATGCGCCTTAATATTTACATTATCACAATGTGAGCTCAGCACATTCAATTTTTTTAATGGTTTCTTTTCTTTCTCAGCTTAAGCTCGGGTAACCACAGCTGCACCTTTTTTCTCAGGCAGTGTTTCAGACCTGGTCTGTCTCGACCACTGATGATCTGGCGTATCAGCAACTCCGTCAATTTATCCAAGGACTAAATCACATATCAGTGAGCTTAACACCATGGCTTCTATCTTTCCTTGATAGTAAGGTGTATCAACCTCTACCTCGGCCACTGGGACAATCTTTGCTCGGCCATCAATTGATATCATAACATACTGCATGTCGAGAATTTGGTTCTCAGACACTAAATCCTTTCTAACTCGCAGCCCATGATTTCACTTGTCTATCACCCACAAAATCTGCTTCCGTTCGCCTTCTATTTAATCTATGGTACATCCGCCAGCAATACTTGATATTAACTGTCCTTTTGCAAGAAATAATTCGCCGTCCTCTATGCAGTCTTGTACAGGGTTCTGTTTCACCTGCTCAAGCATACTCATAGCGGAAACCTTGTGTTTGTCGTTCGGCTGGTCTTGGCCACCATTCCCACGCTTCCGACTCCAATCATACTGCTCATTCTGTCTACAATCTCGAACTATGTATGATCCATCCTTCTTGTTACGGATCCAGCAGACCTTTTCCCGGTAGTCATGCCTCTGAGCAGTCTGGGGATTTGGAGCTAGGGGATATAGGGTCTTTGTGACTGTTTTGAACCCCATTGCTCAGCTTATTCCCTCTTTATGTCGTAATGGAACCACCATGAGCTTCTATGTATTGCTAAGCCAATTGTGTAACTTCTGTTCTAGACTTTGGAAGTCTTTTCTTCAGAAACAGTACTAATGCAGGCGAGCATTTTTTCTATGAACTGCTCCAGAACTATCAAATCCATCAAACTTTCAAATGTCCCATCTGTTTCGGCCATTTCAGCCCACCTGAAGTATCTCACAAGTCGAAACATGAACTGAAACACAGTTTCTAAATACTCTGGTTTACTGTCCCGAAAATTCAGCCTGAAGTACCTGTGTACCTTGTTTCCACCCCTGGCTCTTGGCAAACCGTACAAATCGCTCTATGTACGCGTCCATATCACCCTTGCGTTCATCAAACTGTGGCAATTTTGGCATTAAAGTACTGCTGCTTGGCTCAGTCTTAACAATTCCGATCTCTACAAGGACTTCCAATAACGCTATCTCACGTTCCTGCTCTTCACGCTTGAACAATGCTTTTTTCTCCTTGAACAATGCTTCTTTCCCCAACCTTTCTGCCTTCTCGTCTCAGTCTTTCATCTTCTCATTTCCTCTCTTCTTCTCGTCTCTCATCTCCACGTCTCTTCTCATTTTCACGCCTCTCATATTCATGTATCAACATCTCGTCTTCACGTTCCCTCTCAGCTTCACGTTTTAGCTTCTTATCTTCACGTCTCAGCCTCTCAATTTCGCGTTCCTTTCATCTTCTAGTTTTAACCTCTCATCTTCACGTTTCTGCCTCTTAAATTCACGTTTCTGCCTCTCAGCGTCACGTTTCTCAATACGTTCCTCCCGTTCAAGAAACTCTTTCTCTTTCTTCTCAAGATATTCCTGTACATCTGCCTCAGACAAACCCATGCGTTCGCCAACCCATAGCCATTTATCATAGTCTACCATGAAACAGTATACTTTAATTTAACTCTGCCTATATAATAGCCAATGATTTCATATATATAAGGTGAAACAATGTATATACTAATACAACTAAAATTTAACTTCTCAGCTTTGGGACCAGAACACTAAACACAGTCCTAACTACTATTATCCCAAGCCGGCACTGCAGCTGGTCGATACCTCTGCTCATACACCATAAGCCAAATAAATGAAACTGTCGCTGAGTCTCAACTATTATGTCTCGAGGCACCTAGTCCCAGACGTAGTTATAAAACCTTAAATGAACTCTAAAAACGCAAGTCAAAACCTATGCTATCTAAACTATTCTGTGTCAAGACACTTTGTCTCAGACTCAGTTATGAAACCTTAATCTTGAGCTATATCTCAGCTTGTCAAAACCTATATTATCTATGCCTTAACTTGTACAAGACCTACAAGATAAATCGTTGTTCCAAAACCGAATACGATATAGCTGCCAAACAGTCGCCTATCTTTCATGCCAACGAAACGCAATGCTTCAGAGAAACTACTTCCATAGTACCATAAACGCAATGCTCTGGTATAAAGTGGAGATTGAAGGACAGTCGCTTTTCAGCCAATATTATATATATATATATACACCAACTGGTAAGCCCCTCCGAACGCAATGCTCTAATGTCAATTTACAGGTAACCCACAAGGTGTATGACAACTCTGCCGATCAAATTCAATGACCCCCTATGCATTGAAATCTCCAGTTTTTATTCAGAACATATATGGCATTGAAAATGGTTTATAATTATCGACAAATCGCATCACACACTGTTAACTTATTATATATATATATATATATATATATATATATATATATATATATATATATATATGTATGTGTGTGTGTGTGTGTGTGTGTGTGTTAAAGGGTGGTAATTAACATATAAATTATTATACAGAATGTCCACATATTTTATGCAACCATTGCCAGAAGGGTCGGTTGGGACTTAGTTTTACGTATTCCTGATGTGGAAACAATAATGTGATTTGTGCACATGCAGTAGATTTTTAGACCGAACAATATCAGTGAATTTAAAGAAGCTAGAAAAGGCCCTTTTAAAGCCGGCAAATTTTAGCTGTGTATTGAAAGCAGTAATTTCTTTTTGTAATATTGTTTATTTGAATTTGATTTTTCGTAAATTAAGATTTTTTTTAAGAATGAGCCAATAATTTATTCGTGTTGTCAACTCTTGGCCATTTTGAGTTTCAGGGTGAATATCTTTCTGACTGAATTGCATCTACCTATTCAAACATAAAAATATCCAGTTGAAAAATTCAATTATAAAAAAACACTCATTTAAAAAATGTAAACAGTTGTGAGTCTTTAGAAAACGTAGTTAGCCTTGGTGGTGAACTCGACACTCTAAGTTTCAAAAACTCGTAGTGGTTAGGTTAACTAACATAAACTATATTAAGCAACATTAAATTCATTTTATTTCCCTTTCTTTTTTCACTGCCTAGTATATTGCATTTCCTAAATTTAGTGACAAATACGTTTTCTAGCATTATTTTAAAATCACGGACTATTTTAAACTTTCCAGCACTAGCAAATATATTGTAACACTTTTATTTTCTTTAACTTCTTTTTTAAAGATATTTCTTGTTTTACATTTTATAGCTTACAAGAGCACAGAATATGAAGTATGAGGCTCCTAGGAGGTCGGCTAGTTTACTTAGTATATATAGAAAATCTCAAAATTCTTCTTTTGTGAAACCAGTGGTCAGAATTTAATTTTCTTTGGCATGTATTGTCCACTCATGACTGTCTACCATAATTGCTATAATAAATTAGTTGATCCCTTGATAACTAGAACACCAGTCGGATGTGTCGCCTGAAAATGACTTATCTGTTGACAGTAAAGATCCCAGTTTGTCACTTTTTTAAGGATGGGGTGTTAATGCGCAATGATGTTGCCTTCAAACAGAGAAAGGCTTACAAAAATCAAATAAAAAAATGTGAGGATTCTGGCATCAGGTAACACATCGGAATCACAAAGTTCTAGTTAGGCTCGTATCACATACACCATCCACTTCAGGTGACACATAATATTCGTGAAGCTCTTACGAGTATGTAAGATTCTCATTCTCACAACTATGCATCTCATTCTAACTTGAAAAAAACTGATAATATCAATCAAAGGGGAATGACTTCAAAAATGCACAAGGTAGAGTTATGGTTCTTGCACACTGCACTAAAGGTCATTGCAAGAAACATACATATCAAGTCTCAAGTCATTCAAACTTATGCTGAAAAAGTTATGATCCAGACAAAAAATGCTCTAAGAAAATTTATCAAAGGGGAATAACTTAAAAAGCACTTAAGGTAAAGTTATGGTTCTTGTGCCCTTCATTCCGGGTCATTGCAGGAAACATACATACCAAGTCTCAAGTCATTTAAACTTATAGTGACAAAGTATTGCTCCGGACAAGCAGATGGGGATGCCGCCGCCGACGAAGCCGCCGCCGACAAAAAAAACAAAACAAAAAAACTTGACTCTAGTAAGGCGACACAAAAATGAGGTCCCTATTGGGTCGCCTGTTGTCCTTTTAAGCTGTATATAGAAAAAAATCTCCTTCTGAAAAACCAATGGTTTTAAACTAAACAAATCTAATTTCATCTGGCACAGGTCGTCACCACATGTCTGTCTACCATAATTGCTTAAGTTGATCCATTGAATAATGAAGCCCCGGGGGATCAGCTAGTTTCCTTATATACTTTAAACGGGAATTTTCAAAATTCTTCTGTGAAACCAATGGTTAGAATTTGAAATCTTTTGGCACAAATACCCATCTCATGACTGTCTACCATAATTGACAAAATGAATTTGATCCCTTATATACCCCCACATTTTCTATTTCTATCAAAACATTAATCAAAATTTAATACATTTGGCATGTATTGTCCACTCATGGCTGTTTACCTTATTTGCTAAAATAAAGTTGATCCATTGAAAAATGAGGCTCCTATAGGGTAGGCTAGTTTCCTTATATAGTATGAAAATAAAATTTCAAAATTCTTCTTCTGTGAAACCATTACTTAAGATTTGTTTTCTTTATACACAAATGGCCACCTCAGGGCTGTCTACCAAAATTGCTAAAATGAAGTTAACTCCTTGCAAATTGAGGCCCCTAGAGGGTTGGCTAGTTTCTTATATACTCCATTTAGAAAATTTCATAATTTTTCTTCAATGAAAACATTGGTTAGAATTTAATTTATTTTGGCATGCATTGTCCACCCATGGCCGTCTACTTTAATTGCTAAAATCAAGTTGAAAATAGGCCCCTAGGGGATAGGCTTGTTTCCTTATAAAATCTATATAAAAAAAAAATTCTTCTCTTCTGGAACAGATGTTCAGAATTAATCCCCATGGACGCATTCTATAATTGCTTTAACATTTTGAACCCTTTAAATTGAGACATTCAGATGATTGACTAACTTTAGAATTGTTTGCATCTGAATATTGAATCTTGTTGCTACTGGAAGAAACCAGGTAAAATCCAGTGACTTTAATCATCTTAAATAAGCTTATATATACTCTAGTGAATGGTCATATAATGAAAAAGAAAATACTAAGCCTTTGTTATTTACGTAAATATGTTTCATGCTTTAGTTTGTTTTGTTTTTGTTTGTTTTTTTTAAATTTATTTATTTGCAAGCCAAGCTTACTTTTTTAATTTATACAGTTTTTCTAAGCATAAGCGTTTCCACTTTTTTTATTCAATCAAGTTCATTTATTTGAAAATTTAGTCATTTATTCAATTGTCCAAAGATGGATGAATAATATAGTTAAAAACGAAATCTGAGTAAGAGAAAATCATGATTAATTAACTTGACCAATCTTTGAATTATTTTAGGGGAACAAATTCTACGATCTTTTGGCATTTTTTTAAGACAGCATTTCACATATCAATGAAATATGGTAAGTCTTAATTACTAACATGTTTGTGACTCTGTCTACTGTCAAGGAATTCGGATCGACCAAAAAACCGGATGTGACGATAGTTTTTCTCTCGGCGCCAGTCAATGTTGCCTTTTCTATTCTGAAGTTACCCAGCATACCTGAGATCCATATCATCTCTCTGTTGAGAAAAGGAAATAATATATTCAAACGATCAATTAAAATCATAATTATTCCATATACTATTGCCGGTGATAGTTCAATAACTTGACGACTTGGTGTAGTCGCGAAATTATTGTACTGAAATATGGCTCCCTCGCTTAGTACTCAGAGTGCCAAACCTGCTGCAGGACAAGTCGACCCGATATCAGGATAATACGTATAAAGGGTATTTGTACCATGTCATTTCATTACGGCGTCACACCGAAGTGAGACGACGCTATATTCATTTAGACATCGTACCAAAATTATTGAATTACTGTTAATGTAATATGATTATTTCTTAAAGGTAGATATATTGGTGACAACACAAGGTTGCTATATGATGTCATGAAAAATAGTGAAGAAAATAATATTCCTGGATTAGTGATGCTAGGTGATTTCGAGAAACCCTGCTGAAATTTTAGCAATTAAAATAAGAAGCAGTAAAGATATAATTATATAGTTACAAACTGGTGGAAATAGGATATATATATATATATATATATATATATATATATATATATATATATATATCGTTGTTTGCAGGTGACAGATATTAACTTTTAGATGGTACGGAGAAAATTTTAAATGCAGTTTTAGACTAAATGAATTCTTCAATAATATAATACAATGCAAAATCCTTTATTTCTGAAGTCAATGTTAGTCATTTGAAAGTATTGTACAAATAAAGTACGTAAAAAGAAAGGTCATTTAAAAATCGTAAGAAGCATAATCAAAGTTTGTTTATAAGAAGAAGAAAATATTTTAGAATTGAAAAGAACATCCATAAGAGAAAGTTTATATAGAATTTAGTGAGAAACGGTATATAAATGTTTTATTTTGTTTTTCCTCTGACATATTTTATGTGAATTCTCTCTTTAATGTTTCATACAAAGGTATATTGGGTCGATGAGGTGAGATGTCGGGTTGTCTTTATGAAAATATCGGATATACCGTGCACCAAAACTTCGTACATATTTTACAAAGACGGTGTGTGACTTGTTTTTAGGATGATTCCTCTACTACCAAAACTTTGACAGTGTTTAAATTGGTTAATCAGCACTGTTTTTACCATTTTTATTACATTGATTGTGCTGAGTTGTGTTTGCATGTACCGTATATCAGGTGTCAACCACACCCACACAAAATGTTTTTAATAGATAATTTTGTACTTTTTCCAATCATATTATTCCAGAAGCCGATCATTCTTGATTTAAAAGTTATTTCTAAGGGATGTCTACCTAATTCAGCATAGATCATGAAATAAGGTTTTGACTTTTTAGCCTTTATGATACGCTTCAAAAAGCTTAGGTGAATTCTTTCAAGCAAATCAAGAATTTCATATCCAAATATTTCACAGGAGTATGTCAGGAGTAGGGTAGTATGGAGCTTTCAGACAGTTTGAGCTGGAGATAAATGGAAAGATGGATGTTATTTTTTCTGGAGTATAGTAAGTATAGAGCTTTTTCAGCTTGTTGAACAATGTGCTTACGTGCATTTAGGAATCTACCAGATCTAGAAAAGTATTTGTAACTTTCAAAATATCGATTTCCATTTTTAAATCTGAAGTTCTTTTGGACCCAATTACTAAAACTTTGGTTTTGTTTTATCTTATTTCCAAAGTTTACAATATTCAGAAAAATAATGTTTAGACAGCTTTGCATTGATTCAGCATTATCTGAAAGTAAAACTGTGTCGTCTGCATATATTAATAGGATTATATTTTTAAATATGTGTCTGTTTCATTGTTTCTAAAGGAGATACCTATTACTACCTCTATCTACACATTTATTTGTCAGTCTGCCAACAATCTAAATAAAAAGCACTATTCTTACAAAGCAATATATAGATGGTGAACTAAAATGAATGATATAGTAAGTTATTAACGTAGTCTAAAATTAAATGGTTAAGAAAATAAATATTGTATTCAGAAGATATCATATGTTTCAAATTGTTAAAATCGTTACTTGATGTAGTTAGAATCTTTTACATGGAGAAGTAATGTTGTGAAACAATTATAATAAAAAAACGAAAGAAAAATAGGATATATGTTATTAGATCATATATGCACAATATTGATAAAGTATAAATTTATATTTTTTTCCCACATGTAAATACCATACATTTTTACCATTACTTTTTAACAGAGGAATGAGATTAGAAAAAAGATATATTAGATGCTTCAGGAAAATTTGCAGATATCAATTTTCTTGAATTAAGTACTGGGAAAAAAGTTCATGTACTTACCTAGATTCAAAGTGCTTTTATAGCCAAAATTAAGAAAAATAACATACAATTTAAAGTTTTGTATTCTAATCATTTTCAAAACCCTATCAGTAACCAATATATAAATCCTATCGTAACTGATAATAATTTGAATAAATTTGTTTATGACTTATTGTCAAAGAACAATGAATTATCAGATGTGAAACGTAAAACATGAACAATTATTCAAAACATTCCATGAAAGTAAGTCTTTATCAATTCATGCAATTTAGCCTATACATAAATATTAATCCGTATAATTCCACAATATTAACACATATTGAATGAGGTGTTGGCTCCGTCACATTTGCGAGGGCTCTTTCACATTGCCGATAGCGCCAGCACCTTGTCGATGGCTCGATCACATTTAAAGAAATGTGAGTATTTTCTTTTAAACGAGCTTTGTGAACTATTTTTACTATCTCTATCAAATATAACATTACATAACATAAGCTTATTAGCATAGAACCTATACAAGTGAGACACAATATATTTTTCAGAGAAGCAGGTCGTTGATATTCTACTTAAAATATTTTGAATCTGTTTACATGATGATATTCCAAAACTTGTTTAAATATTTTTTATATGTTTGTTTTTAGCTGGAAGCAAATAAAAAAAATAGAAATTTAGCGATATTATTTATTAGACGTACGGAAGAATAAATGTAAACTTACTAGGATTTGGCCACTGGCAATAATATTCTGGTAAAAAATTCCTTCTAAGTTCATTATATTTTGGGCAGATATAAAATAAAATGGTATTCATTTTCATTTTCTCGTACTGTACAATTTGGGCATATTCTTTCATGTCTAAATAAGCCTGTATGTCTTTCAGTTTCTATCAAAAGATTATGCGAGAAAAAGCCTAAAATTTTGTTAGATATGTGTTATCATATTGATGCAGTTTAGATACTTAAATCATATTTGTATCTATTGTGAAAATCAAATCTCTTTGACATACTAATATTACTTCTCCATGTTTGTTTATATATGTATAACATTCTTTATCCATAGTCATTCCTATTTCATCTGATATTTGCTTTGCATGTACAGCCTAATTTATTCCGCAGTTATTTTATGGTTGTTTGCATCTATTCTCATTACATTATAAATCATTATAACTAAAGCACCACTTTTGTTATGTAGGATTTTTGACCAGTATTTTAATATAAGTATTTTTCGTCTATGATGAAATATCTTCCTAGCTCGCCATATAATCCATCAAGATTTGTATGTCTCTAAACACTTACTCTTTTCCTCATAAAATTGTTATGAATTGTTCAATATATATTGCATTGTAAAAACCAAAAACTTCAGCACCATAAATTAATGCTAATCAATTGAGACTGTCAAATAGACAACATTTATCTTTTATTGTTAGATCTAATTGATTATAGACTATAAAAAAAGTTGTGTAATGCAAATAACAATCAATCAGCGATTCATTGTTTAAACTCTAGCATCTTCATTTCTCAAGCAATCATTTTGAAGTTATAGCCATAATCTCTCAGTCAAGTTTAACGTAAAATTGTGACAACAGGTATAATTGAAATGATCTCATGGATTATGTATTCAATACAATAATGTTATAATATAGTAACTTGAACAGGTATTCACGACCGTCTTAGCAATTTTCTTTTTAAACAGAATCCAAAAATATAAATGTAATACTTCATTACTGCATTGTACCGAGGAAATCACTTTCAAAAATTAAACACTTAATAAAAAATAAGGTCAGTTTTTGTTTGCATTTCAATTTTATTTGGTTAATACTTAAATGGGTAAATTAAAATGTGATTTAAATTTACAAGAAAAAAAAATCTTCCAAAAGCTGGATTCGAAGCCAGGATCTTACCTTGCAAAAGGAAAGTCTGATGAGGAGTTAATCGAGTTTACTATTTCGACAGTAACGATACCGACACTTAGTAAAAAAGGAGGAAAATTTAAGTGTCTAAATATAGCCCCGAAATGTCCGACGCAGAAATATATGCTACCATAAAACAGTTGCAAGCAACCTTGGTCAAAATGGTGTATAAGCAAATAAATAGGCATGCATAATTAAAAATATGTGAAGGCGAATAAAAACGTTTCTCGTCTAACTTTATAAATAAAACTGGATGTTAAATTTCAATGTGATAGTTATTTTACATAATCACTCATCAATATAATGCATTTGTTCCAACGATGCTCTTATGTATTTATACCATCCCGGAAGGGCTGATCATCTTGACAGTCCAATATGTTCCAAAAGCCCCCAAAACGTCACGATCCCTGTCAAAATACCTCCCCTACATTTCTGAATTAAGTTTTGGAAATAGGTAAAATCAGAGGGTACCAAATCAGAGAATGATGCCGGATATAAAAGCCACACTCAGTAGCTGCAGCTAGTGCAACTTATGAGGGGTAGACAGGTGCATTGTCCTGGAGCAAAAAAGGATACCTGCTTTGAATTTTCCTTTCCGTGTTTCAATTCAAATTTCTCCTTCGCTTAAACTCTGCAACCTGTTTCTTTTATATCAATATATGAAAGGCAGTCGTCACCAAAAGTATTCTTTATGTTTTCATGAACTTTCTCGGGCCCTAATGAGGTATCGATTTAATTGAAAACCTGATAAATTATGTGAAAAATGAAAACCTCTTAGGAATATTTGATTAGTTTAAAATGATACACTAACCTGGCAAAAGGCAACACATTCATCTCCCTTGGTCTGGTATGGTCTGTATCGAGAAGTGTGTACATGGTCTGGTTGGTTTGGGACACGAGGCTGATCTTGCCGTCGGAAGAACTAAAGTAGATATTCCCGTCCGTCCAATCCAAGGCTAGACCTACAGATATTTTTATATTCAGATTCTGTATTTTGTTATAAAAGGCCAACGGCCCCGAAACAATATACAGTCTTATACAATTTGAATACATAAAGTTGTGTCGTAATTTTAGCAATTGATGAATATATTTAATAAATTCAGTGATTTCTGTTTTGACAAGAAGTCGTTGGAAATGGATTATGCTCCCAAAAACTATGCTTAATCACAGGATTTGCGTAATGTTTCGCGGTAGACCTATTATATTGGTATGCTTGCTGGCGATATAATATCGCAGTTTCAATCCATTCGGCTTTTAGTTTTTAATCTATCAACACAAGGACTGGGCGATATATCACAGTAAACCGATTATTGCGGTATGTTTGCTGACAATACGATATCGCGATATGGTTTTTCTATACCGGTATTTTAGAATATTAAAAATAATCAATACAATTCTCCTCAATGAAGTCTGTCCACGTATTAATTTTCAAGATTATGTTTCATAGAGCTTGACTTATGTTCCGGACAATAATCAAGTATGAAATCAAGCAAAGGGCAATAACTCCACAACTATGATGTGTACTGCAGATCTTTCCACCTGTTAAGTTTCAAATCAATAGCTTTTATACGTTTCAAATTATGTTCCGGACTAAAATGAGTGTTCTTTTGAACACACGTGTCAACTGCTGAAGCCTGACGGGAAAAGTGTGACGGTTAGACAGACGGACGCACAGACGACTAAGAAATTGATCCCTAAGTGTCATCTCTGCTTACAGCAGATGACACAAAAATTAAGCATGAGATATAACTCCAAAAATATGCAGAGTTACGGTTCTTGTGTATAAATTCTCTTCTATAAGTTTTATCCATCTGTGACGTTTCAAGTTAGAAACTTTTATGCTCCGGGCAAAAGGTAATAATGAAATCTGACAAAGGGCACTAACTCCAAAAATATGATGTGCTTAGTTACGGATCATGTGCACTGCACTTCTCCATATATGTATTTACCTGTGAAATTTCAAGTTATGCTCCGGACAAATAGTTTGACGGACGGACAGACGAACTGATGGACGGACGCCGGACGGACAAAACGGCAACTATGTGCTTACCGTTTGGGGAGCATAAAATGTACCCAAAGCATATAATTCTGTACTATCAGTATATCATTAAGCAAAAATTGGTCCGAGAAGTATTGTATTTTGGACAGTGAAAAAAAAGATGATATGCACATTATATATTTATATTAATAACATGATTATGTGCTAATTATGTTTATAACTTTCAATTAATCTTTTTGTTTTTGAAAACCGATAAACTTCTTAAATTCTTAAAATGATCGGACGATTAAGCATAACTCTACTACACAGGTATGCTAAGATTAAGCAAAAGTGTTAAAAATAAGAAAATAATATATGTGTGTGTGTGTGTGTGTGTAGTGAAACAGTCCATAACGACACCTGTTCATAACGACATCCTGTATTATCCGACACTTTTTGTCGGTCCCATCGCTTTTCCTATTCAAAGTCTGTTTAAATAACCTGACCATAACGACACCTGTCTTACCTGTAATACGACATACGATTTTGATACCGTTAGTGATAATTGCACTATAATAACACTGCTTTATCCGACACATCTGCAAACCGCTACTTTTCGGTGTTGAAGCAATTACAATGACGAATCAATTATGTTATATTTGACTTTGATGATAAACTTCGCTCGTGTATTTTTGTTAACACATCCCTGCCAAGTATTTTAACAATTATTTTCGGAATTATTTAAAGCTTAATGTCATATATTGCGAATAAATGGAATATCAATTTTAAAGGTACGGTCTATAATGACCTGCCTTATCCGACAACCTGTCTTATCCGACATTGTCAGTCGGTCCAAGTGGGTGTCGGATAAGACAGGTTTTACTGTATCAACAATTGTTTGTGACATGGAAGCACTATAGAGTTTATTTTTCTGTGCAGATGACATTTTTTATCACGTGATTGTATTAACCTTGCAGTCCCATGTTATTTTCAAAATGACATTGAATTGAATGGAACTTTTTCAACATGTAGTTATGAGTTAATGTTTTATTTGAACTGATGAAAACCTAGTAAACGTGGACACTCATAAACATTTTATCAATAATGTCCTGTACTCATTTACTGCTCACTTACTGAAAAATATATGATTTTGTACAAAATATTTCCTTCATTGTATTTTTTCAATTTATCTCTTCAAGTTCTGCTTGTGCTGACGGAGCAGGAAAAACTTGTGACAGATGACAAAGTCTGCCGTTCATGTGGATTTGCTGAGCGTGAAGATGTACACCAGGGTAATGACGAGGCAGACAAGAACCACGGAATCCGTTTATGTCATAATGATAATCAATAGTGTAACACCAATTTTTTTACCCGTGGTTTGTTGACTGCTTAGTCAGGTATGACTGGCCTCTTAAGGCATTGGCTGCTGGTACATGTAACAGTGTCGATAAGGTTTATTGACTGCTTATTCAGGTACGACTGGCCACTTTAGGCAAAATCTGCAGTTGAAAGAGTTGATAAGGTTTATTGACTGCTTAGTCGGTATAACCTGGCCACTGTAGGCATAGTCTGCTTGTGGCAGGGTGGATAAGGTTAATTGACTGATAAGACTGTTATGACTGGCAACGTAAGGCATTTGCTGCTGGTTGTACGGTTAAAAAGGTTTATTGACTGCTTAGTCAGGTATGACTTAACACTTTAGGCATTGGCTACTGGTGGCAGGGTTAATAATGCTTTACAGCTTTGTCAGGTATGACTTTGGCTACTCGTGGCAGGATGAATAAAGCTTTATTGACTGCTGAATTGGGTAAAGTTGGCCACTTAATGCGTAGTCTGCTGGTTGTAGAGTTGATAAAGCTTTTTTGACTGCTTAATAAGGTATGACTGGCCACTTAAGGCATTGGCTGGTGGTGACTGTGGTGGTTGATCGTTAAGGATAGTGTTTATTAACTACTCAAGATAAGCTAGAATTTATGCTAAATCATGTTTGAATTTTACGTTAAGGTAGGTTGCATTTGCTACTGATGCCAGGATTATTGAACGCTAAAGTCATGTTTTATTGACTTCTCAATCACGCGTGACTTGTTGCTTGGGTCATGTTTCAAAAGTCGCTGATGATACGGTTAAATGGTCAAAAAGGACAGGTGTGATTTGCCTGTGATTTATAGGTTTTTCTGTGTATATTTACCTGTTATCTGGTCCAGAGAAGCGAGTATTCTAGTAGGAGTGGCTGTTCCAAGGTTGTTAACTGTGTATATCGCATTATCAGTGGCTATTATTATTTTCTTGTCATCCATATCTGAAACACGAATTTCTCTGATCTTTAAAGATGCAATACTAGGGAACGTCAGTTTAGTAAGAATATTTTGAACGTCTCAGTTTTGTAACAAATCAATGCCATTTATCATCTATGATATACCTTCTGCAAAGAAAATGTTCATAAAAACTCGCCTGATTCCTTATACTCGAATCAACAGGTGCGGAATTTTACGGCCATCGATTCGGCTGTTTCTAACAAGTTCCGGTAATTGCCTAATTTAAATGAATATAAATACAATGCATCGGTTCATCTGGGAGTACAGTATAATTGATATATTTCTCCGATGGAAAACAATTGTTAACAACTAGAGGACACATTGATTTATTTTCTCTAAATAACTTCTGTGGCTTAGATTGTGACTGTTTGACCAACAGATTCCTGACACATATAGTATAAACACACACCTCAACTTTCACGAGGGAATCGTGTTATCGTGCACGGGTTAGACATTGGGAAACTCGCCAGACATTTGTTTGGTTACAAATGCTTATGATTATGACCTACGAGAGCCAATCTTCGTGTGAATATTCGGGAAAACTTCGTCATAAGAAAGATTTAATTTTCATACTTTTACCTTTTTTCCCTTATTTAATGCAATGATTTTGGGTAGTATTAAAACTTTAAAATACCACCATTGCCATCTTTATTTTAGTCGCGGTTCTTACCGGCTTCTATAGTATTTTTTCTTAAAATTCATTTTAGATAAAATCTTAGGTAAATATTTAATACGAAAATAGTATAAACTACAGCGATTTCATAACTGTTAAGTCTAAGTTATTATATGATTCCCATTATATGATACGTTTATAATGAAACCAAATTGCAAAGCTAAAAGAATATGATAACATATAAGAAAATAAATCTTTGAAAGAACAGCGTCATTTTCAGCTGAAGAATTTACAATAATTTTAAACTGCTAGATCAAAACCCCCATGGCCGAGTGGTTAACTTACTAACTTGCTTACATTTAGCCCTCGGCGCCGTGGGTTCGAGTCTCGGTCTGGTCACTCGGATTTATCCCTGTAAGGTGGCGGATAACAGTAGGTTGATGACTCTTTCCAGTCGTCTCTGATCACCCAGGGTATACAGTAGTTAGGTACAAAGCCTTCCATCTGTAATTTGCTGGACGTTACTACTTGACCTAAATTCTGTCGCAGCGACGTAAAAATCCTAGACACTAAAACTGTAATGTAACTAACTTACCCAGATCTATCAACGATATTTCATCTGTTGGATTGGGTAACATACTTGTGTTAAAAGTACACCGTGTGGTATGTGTGTGTTCAACAGTTGTAAGTCCCCGGATGTCCGTTACACAGAGATGTGTGGCGTTGGTTACAACTAATCCGCGATTAAAATATCCAGCTTCCTCTAAAAAAAACAACAGTGTGAAGAATAATCTACATTTGAAATGACAAATAAATAACCGCATAAGCAACCCATTTCGGTGTGAGGTTTGTGTGATCTTGTAGGCGGCATGTAAACAAAGATTATCGGTGCGACTCCCAAAGCTTTACCCAAAGTTATATTACAACTATCCTATATTTGTTACGCCATCAGTGTATTATAACAATCCTGTACTTGTAACGGTCTCGGGGTCCATTTGGGGTACTATTACAACAATCCTAAACTTGTAACGCCATCAGTGTCTAACATGAGTACTATTTAACAATCCTTTACTTGTATCGCCATCAGGGCCCAACATGAGTAATTTTACAAACAATCTTATACTTGTAACGCCATCAGGGTCTATCATGAGTAAAATTACAACAATTCAGTACTTGTTACGCCACCGGGGTCCATTTGGGGGTACTATTGCATCAATCTTATACTTGTAACGCCATCAGGTTCTAAAATGAGTAATATTACAACAATCCTTTACTTGTAACGCCATCAGGGCCCAACATGAGTACAATTATAACAATCCTATACTTGTAAGGCCATCAGGGTCTAACAAGAGTAATATTAAAAAAATTCTATACTCGTAACGCCATCAGTGTCTAACATGTGTAATATTACAACAATCCTTTATTTGTAGCGCCATCAGGGCCCAACATAAGTACAATTATAACAATCGTAAACTTGTAACGCCATCAGGGTCTAACATGTGTAATATTACAAAATCTTTATGTACCATCAGGCCCAACTCCTAAAAAAAATAATTAAAAAATCATTTCTTAAAGCCATAAGAGCCCAACATGAGTACTATTACAACAATCCTAAACTTGTTACGCCATCAGGGTGTAACATAAGTAATACTATTACAATCCTATACTTCTAAGGCTATCCGGGCAGAACATGAGTATAATTACAACAATCCTTACGCCATCAGTATATAACTAAAGTAATATTAAAACAATCCTATACTTCTAACGCCATCAGGGCCCACCATGAATATAATTACAACAATCCTATACTTGTAACGCCATCAGGGTCAACAAGAGTAAAGTACAACAATCCTAAACTTGTTACGCCATCAGGGTGTAAAAAATGTAATCTTACTACAATCCTATACTTCTAAGGCTATCCGAAATAATATTAAAATATTATACTTTTAACGCCATCAGGTTCTGAGATAAGTACACTTACAATAATCATTTACTTGTAACGTCATCAGGACCCAACAATCATATACTTGTAACGCAATAAAGGCCCAACATATGTCATATTACAACAGTCCTATAACCGGGAAAAAAAGTACAACAATCCGGGAACGACCAGATATTTACAACATTCCTTTACTAAATTTGCCATCAGGGTGAAACATGAGTAATATTTCAACAATCTTATACTTTTAACGCCATCAGGTTCTAAGATGAGCACTCTTACAATAATTCTTAACTTGTAACGACATCAGGGTCTAACATGAGTACTATTACAACAACCATATCCTTGTTACGCCATTAGGGTCCAACACCTTTTTGAATGGAAAAATTAAAATTGTTGTAACGCCTGTGTTTAACATGATTACTATTACTTCATTCCTATATTTATTACGGCATCAGGGCCAAACATGAGTAATATTACAACAATACTTGTACTTGGAACAACATCAGCATCCTGTTTTTATAGTGATTGTTATTTTACACGTAATCATAAAAATATATTTATAACTAATCTTTATTAAAGAAAACAATAAAAAAACTTTCTCTCATTGCATGTGCCGTTAACAGTGGTCTTGATGGAGATCGCAGAGCCCGTCGCTTTTTCTGAGGGACCGCAATTAAGTATGTCCCCGTTTCCTGTCGCTCGCTATGTTTATTTCAGATGAGCACACGGATTTCCAGTTATATATGACGATAAATATTGTTAACAACATAAATTTTTTTTTTGCATATTCCTGAACTTGTAGTCAAATCAAGCTTGCAGGTATAAACTGTCATGTAAACCGTGCTTACCGTATATCGTATATCGCATAACGTAAATCGCAGATCATGGATCGTATATCGTATGGTATCAGATTATAAACGCATCGCATCGTAGGTAAATGAAAGTTCCTATCGCACATCGCATATTGCAGATCGTATATCGCATATCGTATATAGTTCGTATTTCAATCGTATATCAATCTTTTTTTTTTTGACAACTGATACGATAGCATTTTTAACGCCCGGGATTTAATACTTAGTCATTTATAGTTTGGATGCCATTAAGAAATCCAATTAAATGCTTCAAACAGCATAAGGCGTGAGTTTTCAATTACATTTCAGCAATAAACATCGAAAGATCAGTTACATTTAGTTGTGTTGAGTATTATTATGTTAAGGGTGACAACAACCAATATGGTTAAAACATTATACATCACATTAGTTACTGTTACTGTATTATATATAAATACATGTAGTATTGTTTACAAACTAGTTAGTCTCTTTTTACCCATGCCGGAGTGTGCCTGTATCTTGCGGAACAAAACATTATAATCGTGATGATGTTTGGTTGTCCTCATGCATAACACCATGTCAGACGTAAAAAGTGGACTTACATTAAATTGTTAATAGATTCAAACATTAGTTTGTTTTAAATGGCGTTAATATATTTAATTGTATAGAACTGTCATTAATAGACGAATTTGAAAGAGTTTTCTGTTTTATAGAACAGCATCGAAATTTCATAAAGATGATTAAGACATTCAAGAAGCTAGGTTAATTTACATAATGGGTAAAAATGCTGACAATTTGATGAAAATTGGATGACGATAAAAAGAAATTTTACATAGTGCAACTGGAGGAATTTGATCTAATTTTAACCCAAAGAAGTATATTTACATTTGTATTCATAAAAGGGCAAAATACATAAGATCGCTTTATGAATTTTCTAATAATTGCGCAAGGGACACTAAAAAGAACAAATAAAGGACGGAATAGTTAAAAGAATTTTAGACAGTAATTTGTCTGAGCAATTGCAGTTTGAGTCAGAGCATACACTTGATGAGGTGAATCAAATGGCCAGACGAAGTAAAAATGCCAAAGGTCAGGTTCAAAAACCAACACGAGAAAGAGCAAGAAACGACAGCTGAAGATCAGAGGAGAGCTCTGATTACAGTATAAAACACATAACCTCAAGCCCAAGGTACCTAATTCAGGAGCAGAACGCGCGGTACAGACTGATGCAATGATCTATCTTAGCTACTTTGACTTATCGAACAACGCCTTTGAAAAATAGACTTTCACCTATTCAAATGTGATTTGGATGGCCAATAAAAAGTTCTCTTCCTCTATCAACGCAAAAGCTTGACCCAAAACATATTAATTCTAAAATAATAAAACAAAAAGAAGAGGGTAACCGTATAAATTTAAAAAAAAATGACCGGTCGAAAGCGCTCGGTAACTACCCCTACTGAGGAAAGGGGATGGGGTGTATATAAAAGGAATGGACACTGGGAGGAAAATTATAAACGACCATTCACGATCGAGATCCTTTGAAGTAGAAGTCTCAAAAATCTACAATTTAAAGAAAGCGCGGACAAGTGGCAAAACTGAATAAAAAATAAATTTTGACAAGGAAATTGATTTATCTTTCACATCGGACCAGGTATCAAACTCAGAAAGGTGTCCGAGTCAAAACTGCGCAAATACTGAAAATACTTAAAATAATAATAATATTTATAATACGAGGTCCTCTAAACTTATTAATGCTTAAATAATTACATAGAAAAAAATAGAAATGCTTTTAATAGTACCAAAGACCTAAACCCAAAAGATACACTACTCAGGGATTCAAAATGCCCTTCTTTGTTGATTCCCCCATATCACCTTCCAAGATAAGAGAAGAATGTCACCCTGCTGGGAGTTCACAATGGGGACCCCCAATAAACCAACTAGTGGGGTCTGTAATTCACGCTTAGTGAACATTGCCAATTTATGGATAGCATCTTAAATCACCCATGAAGGAACAAATTGCATCATTTTGTATTTTTACTTATTTATATCTTATCTATCAACTATGAATAATTAAAAGATTCTGATAATAGAAAAAGTTCTTTTATCATTTATTATGGTAAAGCACATCTTCGGTACCCAGGCTATTCATATTTTCATATCATATCATATATGAATAGCCTGGGTACCGAGGATGGTTAAGGATGTACTTATAATTAGTTTGTTTTCATAAACATTTAATCTTTGTTTACATAAATTATAATAAAACATAATCATTTTAAGCTCAATACTTCACTGAATTCTTCTTATGACATTTTAATTTTAACAGTAAAGGTTACTCAATGTCTCATCTTATATATGTTAAGATATGCAAATAATCATTTTATAAATATTTACAAATCAGCTGATCTTAATTACGCTTATATCACATAATTAACTTCCATGAAAATAAGTTACATTCAATGTGATTATTACAGTTTTTTAAACAATAACTCTTCCCTCTTTCAGCAATAATTAAAACAGGCACAGAAGAGGTACTAATTAAAACTGATGTGTTTGACCCTCCCCATCCCATCCCTAAAGCCATTTCATCCTCCTGCTGGATCCAGCCAAATCAGACCGTGATGTACCCAGCAGGGTACCACTTTTCATACATACCAATTTTCAACAATGCCTTGAAATAAGCTTGTAAATGAAATCTCGTATTCTCGGCGCGACCGCAATATTTCGAATGAAGCAAATAACTACTGCATGGAGTTGTCTTCCGACGCTATTCGAAACTTATAGACAATTTTCTGGCTAGTTTTATCCATTAAGGATATGCACTGTAAACA
>JAIFHC010000622.1:0-50000 GCA_021229015.1 Solen grandis | reverse complement strand
GTTTTCGTTTTGTGCATATCTAAAAATACAATGCGAAAAAAAGAAAAAAGTTTTCCTTTTTAAATAATCGTTGAAAAAGAATAATACAGTCCAACCTAAAAATTTTTTACAAAAAATTAAAAAAAGTTTTAGTGAGTCAACAAAAAAAACCACAAATTTTAATTAATCTAAAAGTCGTTGGTTTGTAAAACGTTGGGTATCCCACACAAAATGTTTTAAAATTGGAAAATGATATCACCTTAAGGACGTTGTTTTTGTTGTTGTATTGGGTTTCCCGTCGCTGCATGATTTCAATCATATAGCACGTCCAGCTTTTACAGGGGGAGGAAGACACCATAACAGAGGGCCCCGGAAGAACCCCCGACCTACCGCAAGAAAAGGATTTTGAGTTAAAAACGAATTACCCAAACTTTGTTTAAAATTTTATTTGGTTGATTTATCCTAGAAAACTTTATTGAATCCCCACACAATAATATTTGAAAAAATTTTTAAAACACACAAAAAAAAATTTTGGTACTTTTTTGGTTTTAAATTGAGATTTAAGTTAAATTTTAACTCCCTTTTCCCAAAGAATCATACTTGCATAAACCCAAAATACTAGAAAAAAAATCGCGGGAAGAACTCTGAAGATCCCACACATGGGAAGCCCAAAGTGTTGTAAATGATATCGGGAGTTTTTAAATTGGGGATAGACTTGGTTTCACAACTTAAATAAAGGATCTCTTGGTTGTTCTGTCAAATGTGTTGCCGTAACAGTCTTACTACGGAAATTTTTAAATACCTTTTTCTATCTTAAATCTCTGGAAAACTTTAAACCATCCTTTTCAGTTTTTTTCAATGAAAAGGGGAAAAAGATATTAATTTGGCATGTTGATAGAAAAGTGTTTCTGTTTGCATTTTTTTAATCTTTTGTTTAAATTTAACCAGTAAAGTTGGTGGGGAATAAAAGCTTTAGCAAGCACTTAAAAAGAAACTTTTTCACGTTTCCCCTAACATACAACATAAACATTTTCAGAATCACCTAAACATTTTACGACACATACAGAGGAATGAAATGGAAAAAAAATTTCGTTTTAATTTTTTTAAAATTCCAGGTGTTCCAGGTAACTTTAAAATATACCATCAGTAATTAAAATGATGTTCTATGTAAGGATCTGAGTCCAAATTAAAAGTACACATCCACCATTTCGAAAATCATTATCCAATCTAAAACACTCTCATTTACAAAACTTTTCCCATTCTCAATGGATAATATCTTGATTTATTCGAATAATATTCTTTGATAATTGTGTCAACATTCTTAATTGTAGATTCAAAAGTATCAGTTTTATTTTCCCATTTTTTTAAATGCAGCTTTGGATTTTAAGGTTTCTTTTTTCACAAATAAATAATGCTGTTTTGTAAATTCATAACAAGAAAATTCTAAAAGATTCTTGAGGTTTTTTACCTTGAAATATTTTTAATTAAAAACTTCCTCAAAAAAATATCTTTTTGGTACATAAGAACGTCTCGCTAAAACCAACCCCCTAATGATTAAATAACACAACCTTGACTCTGTAGGGAAAAATTTTAATTAAATATTTACCGTTTATTACATAAATACTAAATTTCCCCTGGGGGAGATTTAAAATTGAGTTTTTGTAATACCCCTTTTGATTTAAAGTCGGAGTTGGTCAAAAACATAGACCCTCAAAAAAAAATGGGGCCTTGACAGTGTGTCACACCTTTTATCTTTGGGGGTTAAACTAAAAAAAATGGCGCCTGGACATTGGTACACCCCTATGTCTCAGGGTCACCCACCGAACATAACTGGGTTAACCTGTCTGGTAGCTGGAGGGATTAACCCCCCGACAAAATGCCGGGGGAAACCCCCCTTTTTATACTACACTATAGTTTTAAATTTTGTTGTAAATTTTTAAATTTTCTAATTTTTGATATGTGAGACCATCCGAAGAGTTGTCTACGTAACTTTCTGATGTAGCAGCGATTATTCACCAATAATTTGTTTTCAATTCTTTCTCACTCTCTCTCGTCTCCCTTTCGCTCCCCCCCACCTGAAACAATTATGTTGGGCCTACTGGCAATACAAAAAACAACATAATAGTGCTGTTTTTTGTTGTTCTTTTTAACAATATGTTGTTCATCTCTCTCTCTCTCGTTGCTGCGTTTTTATTTGTTTGTTGTTGTTGTTTTTCAATTCCGGGTAGGAAAAAAAATATTACACGCACCGTCATTGCTTTACGAAAAAGACTTTTGCTGGAAAGCTGGATTGTGTTCGGGGGATTAGTAGGTCAACGTGCGTATAAAAGCAAAATGCAAGTATGATTTAAAAACATTTCGCATCTCCTTATTTGATTCAATGAAAAACTTTCTGTTTTTTTTTTTTCTATTTATAACATGTATTTAGGATATAAAAAATATGTTGCTTTGTTTTTTAAAAACCTAAAATTTGATTATGAAAAAGTTTACAAATTGTGATTTGATTATTTATTTCCTTTTAAAATTCTAACTAGATAATACAATTTTAAATTTGATTATCCCAATAAGATTGTATATACTGAGGGAAAAAAGTTTAGCAAGTTGATTACTATTTAAATTTTTTTCATCACGCAAGGTAAAAAAACACTTTTTTGTAATTTAAACCGATTTAGACATTGTTCATCACAAACCGATGGTTTGTGTACATAATTGTTTTAAAGAAGAATGGGGTAATTAACGAAAATCACTGCGGTGCGTGCACAGCTATTTCTGGATTTAGCTTGTTAAAAAAACCGCAGTGTATTTTTTTTTTTTTTTTTTTTTTTTTACTGAAAAAAAAAAACCCTTCATAAATTTTTGAAGAAACTGGGGACGTCGCCCGGAATGGGTTAGAAAACGTCTGAAGTTTCGAATGTGTTGCCGGTTTGTCAGAAAAGAGAAGTCGCTGGCATTTTAATCGACATGAATCGAAAAAAGTCGCCAAAACCCAAAACTACAGAAACGGGTAACGTTTGCTGACGGGCCTAGAACAGGAAGGCCTCGTAAACTACGCCGCGAGAAGACCGTTTTTTAACGACGTTTTACGCCCCGTAACAGATTCATGTCTACGAAAGTTAGTTTTCCCCTTTTGGAACGCTACCGAACGATTTGTGGCAAAATGGTCAAAACGGGCGCGTGCCGCTCGACTCAAAGCTGCCCCCCATACTTGATTTTCCATTACGCCAAGACACCGTCGGCAAGGGTAGGGGGCTCGGCCCCTCGCCGCGGGCACGAGACAAAGGAATGACGTTTGTTTACCGAGAACCCCGGTTTACGTTTCTTTGCTGAACAGGGTACGGTTGGAGAAAAAAGGCGAAGGTTGGACCTGATAAGTCATCCAACGTGCCCCGTTAGGGTGGGCAGTGTCTGGTTTGGGCGGGCTATACCATGATGGGAAAATATCGTGTTACAGGGGCGGGAACTAACCGCACAAAGGGTACGGGGCAAAAATCCAACCCTTGTGTAGCGTTCATCAACAACTAACGAAAAATTTTTCCCCAACTGATAAGCCTGCCCCAACCGCACGTTAACCCAGGACGTTTCCGCTAAAACAATTTAAAACGTTCTAAAGGGCCGAAAAAACCCCGGTCCCGACCATTGACATTTAAGGGGATATTTGGGTCAGCAGTAAGAGAACATCGGGGTCAAAACCCCCCGTGACCTTGAACGCGCCTTCGTACAGGGGGGCGAAAATCGCTATACGGGATTTAAAACTCGTTTGCAGCATGAGACAATTTTATTGCAGTTTTGACTGAAAGGGTGGGCCCACGTATTGAGACTTGTGTGACTTTTTGTCTGACCCCTTTCCCTTTTTCCGGAAAGTCACAATTTATCTAGTAAAATCAGAATGAGAAAATGCTTTTCAACTGCAAAAAACCCTTTTATTCGTGTATATTTTTTTTATGTTTTCTTCCTGTTAGTACCCCAAAAGTTATATTTTTTTAAAAAATGCACCTTTTTCCATATATAATTTAAGAAAAATTTCAAATATCAAATATTCAATTTACCCTTATTGTTTTTTATGCGGGGGCATTTACATCTTAGGGTCGTCTCTTCTGTCAATTTCGTGGCGAACAAAATATTAGGCTTACACAGAAATAAATATTAAATTTCATAAAGCGGGGGTTTTTTATTTTAAAAAATGGGGCAGCCTAAAATTTCTTTTTGGCGCCCCACAAAAAAGACACGTTTTTAATAAAGCAACGTCTTTTTTTTTTTTCAGGGCCCCTTATTTTTTATGAATTTGAATTGCATGTCAAATATCCTCTCAATAAAATTAATATCAAAAGAAAAAAAAGGGTTGTTTCTGTAATTCAAGAAGTGAAGTAATATATAATATTAGGAAAATTTGGGAATCCCCTTTCTTGATCATATTTTTCCTTCTATTATCGTGTGATTTCAAATCTACGCGATAACAACTAATGGAAGCCTTTACACCGGTAAATAAAAAATATCAATATGATAGAAACTGTAATTGTTCATCTAACGAAAAAATACCATTCCCTTTATTAGACACTGTTGACTTTTTTTTAAAATTACGAGATCATTTTCCCCTCAATTCGTTGAGATTTTGTGCATTTTTCTATACGAAAAATTTGAGTACACCATTTCTTTCAGATTGGGAAATCACCATTACATACATAATTTTTTTTTTTTTAGGCTAATTTGGAAAAAATTGGAATGATAGAAATACAAGATCACAGTATAGTAATACTAGGATAATTGAATGTTTTTTGTTTCTTAAAATTTTTCATTTTCAAAAATAAAATAAATTAATCATAATTTTAAAATTTTGAGCGAGTGACTTCCCAAAAGAATTGATATCTTAGTTATTGAAAAAAAGCAGGGAAAGGGGAAAAAAATATGTATTAAAAAAAAAAACTTTATATTAAAAATGTATTTCATTTCACATATTGTTTTTTAATTTCTAGTGTAAAGCAAAATGGGAAATAAATAAAAATTTAAAGTGTATCTATCAACAAGTCAACTTTGGAGTGTATCTATTTTAAAATTAAAAGTTCAGACGAGTTTTCGCTACATTTGAACTTTAAAGGAACCACAAGTATCTCAATATATAACTGCGCAAAACTAAATCAATTTAAGGAAATCCATCCATCATTAAATTATTAATAGGTCCTCCAAACCCTTTAAAAAGGTTTAGCGCGTGCAAGCTCCACTGACTTGGAGTTACGGGCTTTTTTTAGAAAAATTATAAAGGTTTGCTTTTACTATAAATTTCCATGATCACTTGATGGTCATGATCACAGTCAAATGATGTATGGATCCCCTTAAGAGGCGTCAAAAAAATTTCCCTTCTATGCTAAAAGAAAAAACGGGGAAAAAAACACTTCAAAACCCTTTCCCTGGTCTTCTTACAATGAGACATTATTGCAAATAAACGTTGAAACACAAATCTAAATTAAAACAATTACAATTTATTTGCCTTTTTAAAAAAAGACAAGGAAAAATAAAAATTCCTTTGCCCCCCAATAAGGTTGCAGACCCCATTTCTTTAGTGTGGGCTTGACTTAGATCTTAGCAAAATATGCGAGTCTCCAAGCCTGATAAAGATTTTTTTCAGGAAGAAAGGATGTGAACTTTAACAAATCTTTTATTTTTCAAGAGTTCTTGAATAACTATTGCAAATACTTTAGTATTAAGAAATGCTTGACGTTTTGTAAAGATTGCTGCAAAAAAAAAAAAAAAAAAAAAAAAAAAAAAAAATTTAATACAATTTCCCGTAAATATACAGTACTGTGTTTTCCAAACCATTTTTTTAAATAGGAACATTCTATCCAATCTTATAAAAAAAAATGGCGAAAACACCATATTATCGGGCGTGAATGTTTTTTTTTTTGGATGTCCGGGAAAATGTAAATCCAAGGGGGTTACAAGTTTTTTTTCCCGGGAGCTGAAAAAAATTGGTTTTACTATTAAATATCGTATGAAACGTAGTTTTACGTTTTGCTTTTTGATACAACTGTACGGTCCAACTTCCATAGATCTTCCCCATTTCAAAAAGTTTCATAACAATCGGCTTAAAAATAAATCTGGGAAATCACAAAAGAGAGAAATTCGATTTTCTACCCGGGTTCCGAATTATTATGCAAAATAATAAAATATTTTTTTTTAACTTTACTTCTGAAAATAAATATTTAATCACTTAGAAGAATCCATCTCCTACGAATTTAAGTCCCCGCAAACGTAAAGCTTTGTTTTTGACAATTGATGAAAAACAAAACAAAACGGGAAAAAAAACAAAACACTCTAAAGTCGATAATTTCTGTCATTAACCCATTTCTTTCAAAATGAGACTAAACTAAGAAAATCAACAGCATTTCCCCGAACACCAAAATTACATGCATTGTGGTGTATAATCCCACACTTGTTAGTGAAAAATAAAACAAAAAAAAAACAACAAAAACATTTGATTTTTTTCCCCAAGTAAAGACGATAAATTTAATTAAAGGCAAAAAAAAGTTGTTTTACCACTAATCTCCGAAAAATATATGGCGGTAGGTGGGGCGAAACCTTTTTTTCCATTTTACCTTTTTTTTTTTGGGGAATTAAAAAACAGCATTTTGCGCCCGGGAAAACCCCGAAGTTACAAAAAAAATTTTGGGGGTCGGTAAAAAAAATTTTAGAGGGGTGGGGGTTAGGGGGAACAAGTAATTTTTTTTATTAGCGAATAAAACCAGGAAAGCCGAGTAAAATGGTCTATTGGCGCTTTGACGGCTAAAAAGGGCCAGAAAAACAGACTTTGCGGTAAAAAATAAAAAATATGTCCCCCCTTCCCTCAAAAAAAAATCAGATCAGAGGGTTTAACTTGATAATAAATGAAGATTAAAAAAAAACAAAAGGACCCCCTGTACCTGGGTACAACAAAGCTGGGGCAGAAAACGAAGGCCCGAGAATTTCCCGGGGCAAGGATTCAGTAACGAAACAGGAGGACAAGCTTCCCGGGTCACAATCAGCATAATATAAAAAACATGGCATATGTATAAAAAACATATATAGAAAACACACATTTTATAATAGAATATACAATCAATTTTCTTAAGGGAACCCTTTCCTAATATATAAACTGATTAATGTGTTTACAAAACCAAAAAAGAAAGATATGCATACATTTATACATTTTTTTGGGCATAGGTAAAATCATTAAAGAATTTATCCCAGATTTTTAACACAAGTCAACCCCGTAAAAATTTTTTTTGGAAAAGAAAGAAATTTTCGAAGGACAGATTTTGCACCTAGAAAACGACGGAAAACATTAAAGATACTGTAAACTTTTTTCACAAGTTGCAATCTTTTTCATGAAGAGATTCTTATTTTTTTTTTTGTTTTTAAAAATTTTTTTTAAATTAACATAGACACAATAAAACGACTTGCGCTTTTTACTATGTTAACTAGTTGTTATCGTTTTTTCAGATCACATGAATAATAAAAAAAGGGGAAAAAAAGGACGCACAAACGATACTTTTCGAGTTTTTGATCTAAAAATAATAAAAAATTATTGAGTTTAATTACATAATTTAAATTTGTTTGAAAAAGCAGTACAGTGAAAGCGTTCACATCCCAACCCAGGGAAAAGGGTATACATGTTATTATGTAATAGTGAAAAAACGACATCAAAAAGGGGGGCGTGCCTGGGCGAATTCGGGGTCGCAGACTTGCAGTGGGGTGGGGCACTTCCCGGAAAAAAATTTGGGGCTAGAATCCGTAGGGGCGATCTGGGGGGTATGGGGGGGGAAAAAAATTTGGTTCGAAAAATTTAAATATTTCGTTGTCCCCGGTTTTTTAGGCATCGATTTTTATTGCAGTTTTGGCCTTTTAGTTTTTCGTTTTCTGGAGAAGTAACCAACTCGTATTTGCGTAAGCCTAGGACGGCCGACAAGAAAGCAAATGAGTTCTTTTTTGGAAAAATTTGTAGTTTTTTATGACATAAAATAAAAAAAAATCTCATTTTCACGGGTTCTTTTTTACAATTAAAAACTTAACTGAAAAATAAAAATACATTTTAATGATATTTAAAAATGGCATCTTAAATAAAACGTTTCGGGTTTGGGGATTAGAAATACTTTTTAATTATTTTTTTAAAATTTTAAATTTGATAAAGGGTTTTAATGGATTTGCAAAGAACGCCCCTTTTAATTCGGAGTATATATACATGCGGACAAAATTTTATATGTATTTCAAATAAACTTATATAAAGTTGGACATGTTAGATTTAAAAATCTTACTTGGTAATATATTAAACAAGCTTTGTAAGGTTGATTGTAAAAAGGACATAAGTTTTAAAAAAAATTAACCCTGTACTATGCACTTTCTTTTTTGGATTTTTTGTTTTTTTTACAAAAAGCTTTTTTTTTTGATTTAATTTAATATTTTAAAGAAAAAAATAAAACAAATCCAAGACCATATCCCTCCCTGGCATCTTAAAGGGATGTTGAAAAAATCCGATGTTGTTTCCCTTCGGACAAGCGTGGCACCCCCCGGGCTTTCCCCCCGGAATGTTCCAAGGGGGGCACGGTCGAGGGGTCCACGTATGTAGGACCCCGCCCCACAAGGAACTGACAAAAAGCCGTAGTAGCCCCTGCGTTTGTTAGAGACAAAATGTTGAAACAAAGCAATTAAAATCCGATTTTATTTTTTAAGATAACCTATGTCCTTTGTTTTGACCGTCTTAAAGGCAAAAATCCACCCATAATTAATTGTTTTCAGTCCCCAAGCTTAAAAAGACGTCAGTGCAGAGCTTGACGGGGAGTTATAGGCTACTTTGCTTAAAGTCAAAAAGGGTTTTGCATTTACAATAAAATTTACCAAATCACTTTACGGACCAGAGCGTTTTTTCCCTTTAGCAAATTTCCTCTCCTTGAATATCAGCGTTTAAAATGATACAGACCCCACATGGTCGGAGCGCCGCGAGCACGGTTTTATGAACGCTGGTTTATAAATAACAGTAAATCATTTTGGGTGAATTAGCCCGTTTATCCTATTTCCTTTGCGGAATAAGCTACAACATTCATCCCTTTAAAAAAATTATCTTATACAGTACCAAATTACTGAAAAGGCTTTTTAAATTAGCCCATTAGGCCTTTTTTTAATCTATTAGTCTATTTAGCATATTTAATTTAAAAAAAATGCAAATAAGAAAATAAAAACTTCGCGGGTTACTTCGTACACACAGTTTTAATTTAATCTTTTTGGAAAGTATGCATATAAAAAAAAAAAGCCTATAATAAGAAACAGAGAGGTATTCCCACAGTAAACTTGCCCTTTTTCATCCCGGGTTCCACGGGCCCCGGTTACGTTTCCCGTCTGATAGGGGCCAAAGTACTGGTCTTTCAGGCCCTGGGGTTAAATGCCCGTAATCCTCCGTCTGGAAGCGGAAGGCCCTGGAAGAACCAGGCTAGCCGCTCCATTCTCCCTTAAATAATAGTAAAATCAAAATTTTTTCGTGGGGGACAATTTTCGTTAAATTGGGGAGGGACCCCCTTATTCTTTAGATATTTTCTAGATCAAAAATTAAAAATTTTTATTTTACCACAAATAGCGTTAAATAGAATTCAACGAAAGTAAAATCAATGAAAAATAAAAATTTTTACGTCAAAAGACAAAATTTAAATTTTCTTAAAATTTTATTTTGCAAGAAGGAAATCTTCACAAAATAGAAAACTTAAAGCACAACGAATCCATTTCCCAAAATAAAAAAAAAAATGTTCATTTTCCCCCATTTCTAAATGGAAGTAAAAACATAAACCATTAGGTTTTTGTTTATCAACTTTAAAAAGATCAAGGTCTACTATTAAAATTGAATCATCTTTTCGGATCAAAATTAAAATTCTAACCA
Organism: Solen grandis; assembly: GCA_021229015.1. Taxonomy (NCBI): domain Eukaryota; kingdom Metazoa; phylum Mollusca; class Bivalvia; order Adapedonta; family Solenidae; genus Solen; species Solen grandis. The sequence continues at coordinate 40,129 of JAIFHC010000622.1, read as the reverse complement.
TTGTGGTTTAATTTTTACAAAAACCCAAACATCTTTGCATTATCTTTTCACCTATTTTAAACGGACCGGAGAGTCAATGTGAAGCCCGCCGTTTCCGGCCCGCTTTCCCCCCCCTCCGCTGCGGGGGTGTATACGATCCCCATCGACCGGCAGGTCGCCGAATCCGGGGGACGTATCGGGGAGACTGCACCCGGTTGTGATGCTACTCTCTGCCCCTTCCGACTTCGTGACTACAAACAAGTCCTGGTCCGTGCCGTGAAATGCCCGTCATTTTCCCCGGAAAGTTATGGTGCTCGATAAAAGAATGTTGTTTGTTTATTTATTTGTTTTTTATTTAACATCCCGTCGTAGTTTTTCTGTCTTTGGAGGCTATTCTACAAACAGATATAGTGCTGCCAACTGCATATAGTCTAGACATGTGGAAAGGAAACCACACCACCACTAAAAGCTAACACCGGGCAACCAGTCCGGGGAACTCCTTTTTAGACGATGCCTTCAAGTACCTTTTTTAAAGGCCCTAAGACAGGGGCCCGGGTACGAGAATTATAAAGGCGCATTTTTATCAAAGTAGGAAGAAGTTCCCCCCCTTGGAAAACCCGATACCAGTCGACCCGATGCGCATAGGGTTAATCAAAGCGTGAAGAAAGAATTGGGGTCTCAAATAAAAGAGTTTTGAAGGCTGCAATCGATCCCAAAAATTTGTTTTCACTTTGAAAAAAATCTCAGCGTATTATGCTTTGATTTTTCCTCAACCTAATCTAAACAGATTTTTTTAAGATTGAAGAAATATGAAAATTTTTCTACAAGTAAGGGGTTTTCCAAACTCTTTCCCGGGAGAGTAAATTCGGGTTTCGGTTATTTTTTAGTGCAAAAAAAAACCCTTGGAGAATCTGAGGTCGATAGTTTTGATGCTTTATTATTTTTTACAATGATTTTTTTGGACTTTTTAAAGCTTTAAATGACCGAACGCTGACTGTATACCAAATTTATTTGCGAGCCCCATTGCTCGAAACAAACTTTTCGTGCGTTTGGTAATGGAAGTGATAAAAACTTGCATCATTCGATTCTTACATCAGCATAGAAAAATAAGCCCTATAAATTTTCATTCACAGGCTTTTTTTGTAGCTTTAAGTAATGTTTTTATTTTTTTACACAGCGTTGATTTTTCTGCTTTTTTGCTTAAATTTAGTGTATTATTTTGTGGGAATATCAATTGTTCGTCATATTACACTTTTAAAGCGTTATTCGGTTTTGTGGGTTCGGAAATATTTGAAAATAGGGTTTTAAATTTTAAAAAATATTTTTGTAGAAAACTTCGATTTATATTCAGGTGTTCAAATTGAAAAGTAACGATTTCCATATTTTTATTTTATTATTTTTTTCCAAATTGTATTATTGACATTTTATAGGTAATTGGTCATTGTTGTTGGTATTAAATCTCTATTTTAGTTTAAAATTTTTTGCAAAAACTGATTGAATCTTATTCATAATCTATGAAAGTAAAATAATTGAAGTAAAATTTTTCGTAAAAAATTTTCTGGGTTAAAGAAGTTTTTCCCAAATAAACTAGATCTTAACCTTACCAAAAACATTGGGTTTGTTTTGATAATGTATGTTTATTTTATTACTATAAATAAAACATATAATTTTCAAAGCAACACGCTTTTTGATTGGGGGTCTCCGTTTGCAAACACTTTTCCGCCCCAAAAACCCTTTAATCCTACCCCAACCGTTACGTATCTAATCTAACATCTGGAACTGGGGCAAAAATAAGCACCCGACCCACATAAAATCAAATACGCTGCATGATTAAAAGAATTGTTTAGGTTTGTATTTTTATTGAAAAACAATATCCTTCCCGGGATTGTTAAAAGGGGCAACCCTTTAAAAAAATTTATTAATAATAATAATTTTAGCAACAAAAATTTTAAAAAAAAAAATTTTAAATTTAATTGTTGAAGGTGCATTGATAAGCGTTGAAGATTTTTTTCTTATCACAAATGATAATGAAATCAAAACCATAAACAAAAAAACCCTCGTCATAAAATGATTAATATTTTTCAAAAAGGGACGTAATAAAGTATAATTCTTAAATGAAAACGGAAGACATGTAAGTTGGCAATGTTTTGCAAACGCAAAAAAGCTTTAATGTACCAATTAAATTGGAGATTTACATGTATTATTGAAACTTGGCGCAATGGAAAGTCCCTTTGCCTCGAAAAACCCCAAAGAAAGTTTGCTCACAAGCTTGAAATTTGTTTTATTATTCTTTGCTGGTTAAAAATAAGAAAAAAAACTAATGCTCGGGTATTCGCTTTTTAATATTTTCTCTCTAAATAAAGCAGACACACGACGATTTTACACGCTAGCTCCCTCTTCAGGCCAGGTATAAAAACAATGTACTGTACCAGATAAACCGCACCCTATCCAAAAAATGATAATGATCAATATTTTTTTTTTAAAATTTTTAATGAATAGCATATTTTGTGTATTTTTTTCATATACCGCGCAGTGTAAATAACCGCAAAATAAAAATTCACGACCTTAAAAATACCACGCAGACGAAATTTATTTTTTTCATTGAAAACTCTCCCCTTTTTGAAAACATTTTATTTAATATAATCGATACTCCAAATTAAAACTAATTCTTAAAAATTTGTCGTCCATACTTACGCAGGGGGTTTTTTTTAAGGGGGTTCCCGGGGATACCCTCCCGATTGGTGTTTTCCCCAACTGCCCCACTTTTATATAAAACATAAAAATAAAGGGGGGACATTTTGGGAACTGCAAAATTGGAAAACAATAACTGTCGGGATGAGTGCTTATCCTTTACCTAAATGATGGAAAATTTCAGTGCATTTTTGTCTTATTGTCTTATATTATTAAGAGAAATTTGCAATAGTTTTTAGGGTTAGAAATAATTCATTAGTATTTATAATAATTATTCTTTTAGCAGAATTATTTATAATAAGTATTTTAATACTTATTATTTTTGGGATTTTTGCTTTTCTCTCTCTCTCCTCTGAAAGAAAAAACAAACTCTTTATGTTTTCAATTTTTATTTTTTTTTCCTGTGTCAACAAATCAAATAAAGAAGGGCTATATTGTTTGGGGTACTTTTTATTTATTTTTTTTTAATTTGAAAACAGCTTTTCTTTTAAAACAACTTGGGGACTTTCCACCCTTGATTTTTCAAAATTACTCTAAAACCGAATAAAGCATGCACAAGGGCATACTCCATCACGTGATTTCTTCACCCATGTACTTTTGTTTCGGGGCAACAGTCCTGTTCAAGTTGTCGGTTTTTTCCCCTTTCTTTTTCCCCTCCCCCGGCACTGTGTGAAAATTTTGTAGCTTTGGCGTTTCAACCCTTTTTTGTTTCCAAAGAACTTGTAAATTTTTTCGGAGTGACGCCATACTTTTCTTTATTTTGTTGTGCCAGCCTTTCCAATTTTTTGTTGTTTTTGGGTCCTTCTGTCCGAAATGGTTCCAGTTGCCCTTGTCTCCCTCAACCCCAATTTAAAGGAATAGTTGTGAACCTTGAAACTCCAGGGGAATCTGTTTTTCAATCCGTCAGTGGGGACAAACCACACTTTTTAAACTGTTTTTAGGGGGAAAAGGGCAAACTGCAGCTTTTTTCCCTATTTTTCTTAAAGTCCTCTTTAGAATACAGCCCCAAACTAACCCAAAGTTTCTTATCTTCCCCCAAAACCCACGGGGGGTTTGAATGAAAAAAACCCCTTTCACATTCAATTTGGAAACACTCTGCGAGTGCCTGCTTGGTTGCTGCCTAAAAGTCATCAGGAGTGTGCGGTTCCCATTTCCATTCCTTTTTCCCTGCTTTCGTTGAAGATGTTGAAAAAGCTGCAGTAAACCTTTCACTTTTTCCGGGCAAAAGGGGCAAACACAACGGATACTGTGTCCATCAATTATCCAGGGATGTGTAGCCGGCTGTTGTTGGGCACACATAAAATGTTCCGTCCCTAATGTTGGGTTCTGTGCCAATGCGGGGAATTTGTTTTTTGTAGAAAAAATCAGCATCCTTTTTGTCATTCTCTCCCTCATCAACCAGTAGGAACTGCTCACCAGTGTGTTTTTTCATCCATTTTCCATCCAATCTATGTCACCCCTGGACTTTGGTATCCCCGGTCCAATGCCCTCTTTCCCTGTATAAGAGACTTGGTGGAGGGGAAGGTTGGAAAACCCTTTGCAACTTGTTTGCTCTTCGTCCCATTCTCTGTCCTCGACTGGATAGCTTTCTTTAATTGACGGAATCGGCGTGGTTTTTTTCGCGTGCCCCTTTCGCATGAGTTATTTTTCATGGCGCTTCTTCCAGTTTCGGCTGCATGTTAGGGGTTTTGGGGTCACAAAAACTGGAATTTTCAGCGTTGTGATTTAGCAGAACAGGTTCGGACATGACAGACCCAGTACACCCTTTTTGGGTTTTTGGTTTTTGACCGGGTATTGAATCCATTTTTTAAACCAACATCACCACCACGTTGGTTCTTGACAAACGGCCACACCACTTGTGTTTTCCCATTTTAGTTTAAAATTTTCAGACGATGTTATTTGAAATTTTACTTCAAATGAAGAATTTTACATCGAAAAAAATATTTTGTATCTGATACAGTTCAGTCATTAATAGTACACAGTTTAAAGTCACAATAAATTATAACCAAAAATTTTAAATTACTTCAAATAAATTGTTTCCCTTTAAGTAGAAAAAAGCTGATCAAAGGACTTGTTTGTTTTTTAATCCAATCACTTAGCAATATATACAGGAAAAGGACTTTATTGGGCCCAATAAATTAAAACCCCAATTTAAAAAAAAAAAGTAGAAAGGGGTGAAAATTATCTTAATAATTAAAATTTATTTTTTATCTTTTCATTCACATAAGCTTTAAAAACCCCGAGATAAAAAGGAATGCTTTTTACATATAAAATTAAAATTAATTTAGTAACCCCAAATTAATGGCCTTTAAAAAACACTTTTAGAAAAAATAATACAATATAACAAACATAAAATTTTTTACCTCTTAAAAAAAAAAATAAAAAAAAAAAATCAGAAAAAAAAAATCAGATAATAAACTTAAATTTCATTTTAATGTTTTGTAGTTTGAAATAGATTATAATCCCTTACAAAAACACCCCAGAAAGGGTGCTAAAAATCTTGAGTGGGACAGTTGGGAAACAAAATATCAAAAAGGGGGACGTTGGGCATAAAACCACCGCATTGACGGGGTGTATGTCACACTTCCAATTTTTAATCAAACACGCGCATGTGACTCAATAGAAGTATGAAAAAGGGAAAATTAAAGATTAATTTTTGGCTTCTGTTCAAATCACCTCATCAGCAGTAATAATTTTTTTTATGGAAAAAAAAAAAATGATTGAAAAATTTTAAAATCATAAAAATTCAAACTGAAAATTTTGGTGTGTGTGGATTGCACGTGCATTGGGCTTAAACACCCCTTATCCTGGGGGGCGGGGGGACTTTAAAAACCCAACAAATAACAAAAAAACTGGGAAGGGTGGCCCCATCAATATTTAATTACGTTAGTTAGTCTTGCTTCTTTTCATCACTCATCACATCTAAAACCATTATAGGATGGTTTGTTTTTTGATTTCAAAAATTTAAAAAGGGTCAGAGTATCAGGTTTATTTTTTTTATTGTTTTATATATGGGGCTTTTGAAATCGATTCCCTTTCCAGCGTTTTGTTCTCTAAAACCCTTTTGTTCATTTTTTTTTTTTTGATGTATGTATTTAATTTGATTAACATGTTCTAACTTTTTAATAAAAAAATGAAAACTATCTTTTTTTTGTTTCTTAGGGGCTTTGGGTTTTTCCCCCGAATCGTCATCATCAAAAAAATAAAAAAAAAAAAAACCCGGGCAAATGTATTTTTGGGGGTTAAAAGAATTTTTAAACTCTTTTTAATTTGAAAAAAAAATAAGAAATAAAATTTCTTTTTTTAAAAAAAAGTACTGGGGTCAGATCCTCTTTTTAAAAGACTCAAGTTCCATAATAAAAGAAATTTATGAAAAGGGTTAGATAACGACATCAACCACACAACCGGAAAGCGCCGCTCGCATTTTCTTCATCTAAAATTCCCTCGTAAAAGTGTCTTTGCCACAGAATTACAACGCAGGGGTTTTTGTCAAAGTCTTGTCCTCTCACACGTAAGGGTGCATCTAATGACTCAGTTGTGTTGTCAAAAGTCAAACTTATTTGCGGAGTTTCAACATTGGGACTGGCAAACAAAGAGGAACCCAATTGCTAGAAAACCACGAAAAAACTATAAATTTGTTCAAACAAAACCATTTAAATGACTTTTTTAGTTTTTCCAAGAAATTATTAGGGAGTTATAACAACTGATTAAAAGCCACGTCAAAATTAATTTAAAAAAAAAAATAAAACGTAGTTTTTCGTCTACGTTCACTAACCCTCACATGCACAGCGAAAAATAGTCCCACGGTTGACGTCACATATCATAAGGGAACCTTTTTTAAATAGGGATTTTTTAAAATGTCAAAACTTTTTGGCTGTATTTTGCATGTTTTTTAAGGGAGAAAAAGTAAAAAAAATAGAAAAAATTCTAATCTTTTTTAGGTACGTTTCAAGTTAATTACGGGAACTTTTTTTGCATTTAAAAATTAAAGGAATTTTTTTCACACCACTTGGGCATTCAGTGTTGTTCAGTTCTTGCTTCCACACGGGCCCCACACAGTGGTCCCCCATTTGAGGGAGGGGTTGGTACTACACTGACCTCATCTGTTTCCCGTCACCCCCTGCTGAGCACCCGACCCAGTGACCCCACTCATCCACGGGCCACCCAAGGAGTAAAAATTTAAATTTTAAAAAAAATTGTTACTTTTTTAAAAGATATCATTATAAAGGTACCACCATTTCATGTTTTTATAGATTGTATTATGGTCACATGCTTTAAAATGATAACCTGCTTTAAACGGCCAGTTTAAATATTATTAAAACACTTCATTTGGGGAAATACCGTTAAACGGTCACTTTCATTGTTCTCTTGATGCCGTTTAAGGCGGTTTGATGTAACTGCAGTCGTGAAATTTCTCAAATTTATTTATTTTCTTTAACTTAGTTTTCGAAAAACTTGCCCAAAGGGAAAAATTTTTGGGTCTTTTATTCGTTGAAAAAATTTTTCTTAAAGCGTGAGATTTATGAAAGAAAACTGTTTCTTGGGGTTTATTTGGGGTTAAAACCCTTAACAAATCCCCAAATTTTAGGCACCTACCTCCCCATGAACATCGTAGTTTATATCCCCGAAGTGGCATATTATTCCCACACGACCGCGCTTATTTGACCCCGGGGCCGACCGACAAGTACTTTTTTTAATCATTTTAATGGAATAAAAAAATAAAAAAATAAATAAATAATACCTTCCGTAAAAGCCAAAAATGAAAATCAGCCTTCTTTTATATAAAAATGATGGTGACCCATCTGGCTTTCGTTTAAGGGCTTTTCTATTCAAGTAAGTGAATAAGCAAAAGGCAGTTATATTTGCTTTATATGCTACCTTCATTGTCTTAAAAATCCCCTGTACACGACAATGGTTTAATTGCAAAATGTTCTCACCGACTTGTTTTTTCACAGTACACCCTCTGCCCCGGGTGACTTTGCCATGTGTAGCCCCCACTCGTTACCAGTCGATTTTCCCACACAGCCCTCGCAGTCACGATGTTATTTTTCACACTGCACTGGGAACCCACAAAAGAAAATTTGCAATGGAACGTGTCAAGATATCGTGACTTTTCACCATGGTAACGGGGAGATGACAAACAATTTTTCAAATCTGAAGCCAGAATAAATCGTGGTCATCCATATCCAATCGATCATTTTATGGGTAAAAATAGAAATTTTCATGACTTTGAATAAATCAAACGCTAAAGAAGATAAAAACTTAAATTTCAATGTAATAGGTCTATAGCACAGACCTGCTCATCGGTTTTTTTTTTTTTTTTTTTTTTTTGGAAAACATAAAACACATTAGGTTGTAGCGTGGGGGTTTTTTTTGACAGTTAATAGGTCATTTAACTTAAATTTCGCTTTTAAAATAAACGTGGAAAAATAATTCTAACGCTATATAAAGTCCCCCTAATTTGGGGCCAGTCAGAAGCTTTGAAAACCTATGTACTTGTTTTTTCGTATCATCAATATTTTTTTCATGGCGAGCTCCTTTCACGCGTGACTTTTTTTACATACTTACATGAAAAAAATGACAAAAATCTTCTTTATTGTTTATTTTTCATTTCATTAGAGAAGTCAAGGCACCCCATAACGATAACTCTGTAACGATGCATAAGCGGAAATTTATAAAATAAACAAAATTGTGGACGAAGTATGGGAAAATTCGTAGACAAAAGGCAGTTTTTTAACGACATTACTTAAAGGTATATAGCAAATAAAATCATGTTTTCAAAAAATCTTCAGCCTCCAGAAAATGATATAAAAGCAAAAAAAGCATTTGACGTGGAAAACAACGAAACAGCTCAAAAAAAAAACCATTTGCTTCCTCCTTAATGACCCAGTTTAACTTAACGTAACTTTGGGACCCCAAGTCCTTTGATAAAAATATACCCCTAAATAACAATCAATTCCATCAAAGCTATGCATCCATTTTCCAAGGGAAAATTTAGATTTTTTCATATAACTTGAAACAAATCAATAAGTATAATTTACCGTATATTCTCGAAAATCAAATTCAGATTTTTATCATAGAAATTTTTACCCTTCAAGTTGATTAAATACAAATTATCTCCCCACACTTACTAAAATTTGGAAAAACTCTCAGTGTTTTTTTTTTTTTGGAGTCTTCAAATGACAAATTTTCCCCAAATATTACCACCCAAAAATATGAATTTGGCATTTTTTTGGGCTTTACCTTTAATTTTTTTTGAACTTACCGTCACAAACTTGGAAAGGGAATTCCACCAATATAGGCCTCGGCGAAATGTTTGCCGGGATGCGCCGTGACGGGAGGAAAGCATTTCGAATGAAAATTGGCATGAAGCTATTGTTCCACATTTTCACGGGGTATACTGCTTTCGAGTCACATTGAAACAATAAAAAGGGGGTTAATTTTTCTGCTTGATTTTGTGTAAAAAAATTTGTGTCTCGGTTTTTTTCATTTTTGAACCCCCCTGAACCATGGTTGAACCATGCTTTTCCGGAATACCAAGCTGATCAATTAAAATTAGTGATCCGCGGGACCACGGCCCCCTACTTATATACGAACATGTCTTGAAAGGGTTTTAAAAAAACAATAAACAATACATCTGGCCATGTTCTGAAGAATTGAAAAAATTTTAATATGTAATCAATCACTTTATTAAATATCAACGGAAATATGATACAAAAACTTTAGTCTAAACCGCTTTTATATTTTAAATTGCGCTTGAAAATCAATATTCAAGGAATAAATGCTACGGATGGTATTGCTATTGCAACTTTCTAACCAACACAAATCTTAAATAATAATGAGACGTAAACGAGCATTTTCCTGAACACTCTTCTATAGCTGGGTATAAACATTGTTAAATGGGAAATAAATATACTTTTTCAAGAGGTGAAAGCAGACTAGCCATTCAAAAAATATTAAGCGCCAGCAAGTTTCGACTAACCCTCTTTGTGATTTTCTCAGTAAATTTTTGGGTCTTTTAATCAGCAAATTATCCCGGGTATTGCCGATTTTTCTGATGAAAGGATCTATAAGATTGTGATGGAAGATAAATTAAAAAAAATCTTTGTATAAAACCCTACTTTTCAGGTGGAAAAATCACAAATAGTTTGAAAATCTTTAAATTTAGATCTATTTTTATTTCAAATATTCATATATTTTCTTTCCCTGCTTAAATGCCAAGTTTCACTACAGAATTTCCCACACCGCCGTCCATTTCCGGATCGAAATGGGGCAGCCGTCTACTGCACAGCCGTGTCAATTGGTGCCTAAACCGTACCTGGTGCCTAAGCCGTCCTAATCCAACGTGGAACTCGGTGTTCGAAAAAGGTTTTCGAATACATAAGGGTTTTATTAAGAAATTCTGCTTTTTTAATTGGGATTAACGCTCCCCGGGACAATTTTAGTCTTTTGGAGACATATTCTACTTAGACAAATTAGTGCTGCCACACTGCAGTATCACGCCGTAACATTGGCATGAAACCACATCCAGTCACTAATCCTGACACCGGGCCCCAATTTTCATGGACTCCCTTTTAGCAGAACATAAAGGAAGAAACAAATCAGTCCCCTTGTTCCGATTTTGTTATGCCGGGCCCGGGACGATTTTTAGAGAATTGATAAACCCAAATATAAAGGGTTTAAACAAGTAAAAATTTTTTTCTCTTTTATTTTTCGGTTTAAAGACTAATTAAAAATGTAGTTTTAAAAAATTCAAATAATCCTCTTTTCTTGCAGAAAAAAAATCCAAATTTTTTTTTAAGTGAACAGGTTTGTTTTATTTTTCCTACCTTTTCATGTCCCGGGTAATGAAAAGTTTAAAAGTTTGGGGTAATGTGAAATGTTATAGAAAACCAAGTCCACATTTTATTTAAAAACTAGAAATGGAATCTGTTTGTAAGGTAGTAATTGAAAAAGCCTTACTTAAGGTAATTTTCAGGTGACAAAGTTTACAATAGTTTACGTAAATGTGCAACTTTTTACTTGAGGTGGATGTAAGAAGTCCCAATGTAAAATATATCCCGTGATAGAATCATTTTTTTTTTACTTATGTCAGTGCACTTGGCCCATGTTTACATAGGACCACCTGACAGAGTTAAAAATTTTTTCCAAAAGGCAAGTGGCAGATTAAAAATGTTTTTTCCTAACACAATGTGACGAAGCAAATGCTTTACCTGAAAACAGGACAGAGTACAAGAAATGGAGCCCCTATTTACCAAAGGGGCCACGTGACAGAGTATAAGCTGTCCAAGTTCCACACCAGAGTGTCATTACTCATACAACCGATTTTGGCGCTTTTTTTTTTGGACCCGATACCAAACGCGATCGAGAAATCATTTAGAGCAACAGCTCTTGAAGTCAGAAATCCCAGTGGTTTGGTTTCGAAGAAAATCGATAAAAATTCTGAAATCAAAGTTTTGTTTGAAAAAAAAAGAGATAGAAACAAAATTTTAATATTCTCCAAAATAAAGATTTTTTTTCGAGATACTCGTAAATACCGGAAAAAAAGAAAAACATTTTAAAAATACCATGGCACTTCTGGATTCTCGGCCCCCTCGAGTAATGTTGAAGTAGCCTGGACAAAAAACGGCACAGGGGCTCCCCGGGGGAAGGCTGATAGATCCCACGTGCAGGGGGGAGCAGGATGTACCCCCCCCTGGAGAAATACCCGGGGAAGGCCATCTGTAAAGGTCAAGTCGTTTACAGGGTTTAAAAACTTAAACCCAATAAAAATTACTCGTGTAATCAACTACTACCATATGTTTTTAATTTTAAAAATTTTTCTATTTGTAATGTGTTTTTTATTTTCATTGCTTATTGATCTGACGGTTTATCCAAAACTAAAATTATGTTTTAGTCGAAATAAATATTTCAAATCTTAACAATTCTTTTTGTCAACAAAAGTTTTTTTTCCTTTATGCCCTTCACTTCGCCCAAATACACGAAAAAAGACTCCCTTTCACAGTCTGTCCACTTGTCCGCCCACGTCCCCGGGGTGGTGCCCGGAGGACATCGATTACTTTAAGGAACCAGTCACGTCCTGGTAATATCCCTTGGGGAACGTTCACCGTGCCGTATAGGCCACATACTGCTTTCCCTTCGGGACAGTCAACTGATAAATAAATCAAAATTTCCTTTTCAAAAAAACTGAATTCTTAAAACTTAAGCGTCCTATAGAAATTAAATGATTGAGGAAAGATAAATTGTCATTCTTGAGCAAGTTTAATAAATGTTAAACGGAAAAAAATTAAAATACCTCTGAACCCATGGCAAAAATTTTTTGATACTACAAAAAACAGCATACGCGGAAAGTAGGATTTTTGCCTTGTCGTTCCAGCAGGCAGTGCAGTTCTATTCCTGTGTTACGTGAGTCTATCAAAAGCATTGATATTTTGAAACATTCCGTGTTTATCAATGACTTCCAGAAGCATGTCTAAAACCGCGTCAGGATTGCCTGGGCGAACCATAGTTTTTTCTCCGCAGCGCCGTTTTACCGAAGTTTGGGAAAAGTTAGGACTTCTGATTGACGTGGGAGGTCCATTCTGTGTAGCGTCAAATTTAAAAATCACGTCGATACGCGTCGACTGGCCGCAGAATACTAATAAATTATCTGAAAAAAATGACGCGCACGAAAAGAGGGGCAGTAGACCTTTCAATCCAAAAAAATTTCTACAGTTCGATGGGGGAAAAAACTACACATGAATTGTCCCCAGTTTTAAAACTAAACCGAGTATTTCCCAACCACTTGGAAATGATTTTGGGTATAATAAAAGAACCCGCGATAATGTTATGTGTATTATTTGCAACCAACAGTCGTCTTATAAGTAGATCTATGTTTTAAAAACTGATTTTGATAGGTAATCATTTAAGTTCGGCGGCACTGTATGTTTAAGTTTTTTACCCCAAAATTTTTTTCGGATTCGACCAATAAAAGATCAATATTTACTCTAAGCGCACCGCTTAAAGGGAGTGTTCTTTTACTATGGTCCAAACTGGGTTAATTTTCACAAAATTTCTGGACATAAAAAATGTTGCAAAATCAAAGGTACAGACGGTTTCTTGTAACGGGACCGAAAAATTAAAAAAAGCTCAAAGGCACAGAAGTGCCTAAGCTGCCACCGAAAAAACTTTTTTTTTTAAAATATTTCTTTTTTGTTATTCTTTTATTTGGGTTGCGTTTTTTTAAAGAATGTCCCTTTACCTTTAAATTTAACCCCTATTTTTTTTCCCGATTTAGACTGGTTTTTTAACCAAAAGGCGTTTTGTGTTGTTTTTTTCTTAAAGGAAAGTTTGCACTAAATACTTTACCTATAAAAAAAGATAAAAGAATTAAAATAGGGGGGGCACCATGCCTTTTTTAAAATTAAACTTTGGTTTTATATCACTATTTGCTGAATCGAACCTTAAAAAAAATTTTAAAGATTGCATTTAAGTACTTTTATAACATATTTAAAAAAATATTTTTTCATTTTTTGTAATTAGTAATGTATTTTATAAATTTCAGGTGAATATACGTCAAACATATATGGAAAAAAATCTACGGTCAAAATCGCATTGTGTTTGGACCAAATATATACAAAATCTACCCAAAAGTTATAAATTTTATAAATTTTTTTTCTGATAAAAAAAATTTTTTTAAAGACAATTTCCTTTTATTTTTCAGACAGTTCCTTGATATAAAAGGTTTCTAAAAAATAAAAAAATTATGCCCCACCTGTTTTTTTTAATTAAATTATTTTTTTTGAAATTTTAGCCAAATTTTGCATAAAAAAACCAAAATTTTTACTTTTGGACCCTATGGCCATAACTTTTAATCATGTTTAAATACGTAAACTTAAAATTTTGGGTTTCCTTAGCTTCACTAAAAAAATGAGAAATTCCAAAAAATAATTTTTTTTTAAAAAAAATTAAAAACATGGTAACCCGCTGAAACGCCTTTAAAAGGGGGTTGAAAATTTTAAAAGAATCATGTGAAAAACAAATCAATATCAAGTGTTGTTGTGGTGGCAATTTATGATTTTTGATGGTAACATGCCTAGTGAACCTTTACAAATAATGGCCCTGGGTTTTAAAATTCCTCCCTCCCAGGAGTTTTATATAAAAATTTAAAATAGGGATTTTTTATTACCTTATTTAACCACGAGACCTGGAGTTCGATATTTGGTAAGTAACATGATCAGTGAACCTCTACAAGAGGGAAAAATTTGTTTTACGGGTCCATTTTTACCGTCCTGGGGATGATGCTTCCCCGGGGGGGAAGATCCTTCTGCACCAATTTAGATGAACCAGGCAAATACCTAAATAATCTAACAGAGACTCGGAAATTTTAATCCAGAGAAGCTCTGTTGATACGTGACCGCAAAATAAGGGGAAAGTGTTAAAATTTCTCATAAATTAAAATACTGAGTTTTCTCTTCAATTTATCCCCATTAAATAAGATTTGTATGTGTCTCTATTAGATCGTCGATCTCTTTTTTGATGTACTTAAGCGTCTGTTATTCAGCGTACAAAAGTGTAAGATCTCGTTCAAACCTTCACCTTTTTTTTTTCGTCACGAGAAAAATTCGTTATTTCGGGCTTTGACTTCTTGAAAGTTTTAAAATTTTCATTCCAAAAGAAATTGGGGGAGGCCTCCTTTTCAAATTTCTTGCACTGATAGTGCTGATTAACGAAGGCATCTGTTTTTTTTGCCGAAGTTGTAGGCACTCTCCATGAAATAAACCCCCGGGGGCCTCGATCCTACGTGGGGACTGGCCACCGTTTAAAGAAACAGAAAAGTCCCAGCACACCGTAAACTTGGAGCCACAAGAATGTTTTAAATGAAAATTTATACACATGTTGAGGGGTACAAAACTATTGGAATGCTTTTTTTATTTATATTTTGTTACAAAAGTTTTTTCAACTGCCCTTTAAATTTTATATAAAGCGTATGTTTCCGGTACCAAATTTTTAAAAAAAAGTAAAAAAATTGTGCACCCCTAAAAATGAATGAAAAGATTTCAGAAAATTTAAATTGTAATTAGTTTAAAATTTCAGAAATAATTTGCATGTTTCAGGGAAACTTTTAAAAACTAATAAAAAATAACGAATGGGCACCTATGGAAAAAAAAACCGGGGTGAAACATCGAAGTTTTATTTGAGAGACGTTTTTTTTTTTTCCTTGAGTATATATGACTTAAAAAACAATTAAAGGAAACGAAATAAATCACTTTTGCAAGGTTGTAAATGGCTTTGGGTTCCCGTCCCCCTTCTTGGTGGGACGTATAAAGCGCCTTAGGTTATGCCCGCCATGCTGGGTTCCCTTCCGAATAGAAACTGACAAAAATCCCACCCCTCCATTTCACAGGCCAGGGCGCCCTTTGTAGGAGGGGCGAGCGGAAAACAGTGGTGGCTGCCACGGGAGACCCTTCAGTGGGCAAAATTTTGGGCCCAAAATCTACACCCTTTAGAAACCTGTCTTAAGCGGTCAGTCAGGGGAAAAAAGAAAAAGTGGCCCCTTAACAGAGGTGGTTGCTAAAGAAGGTTTGAATTTTTTAAAATGCATAGTTTGGGGAATATTAAAGCAACCGCTAAATGCAAGTTGGGCCCTTAATAGGTGGCCGCATACAGGTTCAACTGTATTCATTTACTCCTATTACAAATTTTAAACGGAAAAATTTCGCCATAAAGATAAAATTTAATTCTTACTTTGAAAATAAGTGAAAAAAATTAAAAGAAAAAAGGCGGGGGCTTTTTAGGATTCATTTTTTATAAACGTTTGCTTTTTGTAATTGCACCGCAAAATTTAAGATTTCCTTTGAGGTAAGGGTTTGGGGGTACCCACCATGGCAACGTCAAATTTAAAATGTTGTTGCGTATAAAAAAAGTACAAAGGAATAGTAACGGAACTATTCCCAAGGAGGATGTGTTTTTATCCCATTTTAAAATTTTACTTTTTCGAACATTTAGGATTTTTATAGGTTTTTTTTTTGGGGTCACTGGAAATAAATTTCTCGGGTACAAATCTATTTTTTCAAACCTGTTCCGACGTCCACGGGATTCTGAACTAACAGATTTATAAAGAAAACGTTTAAAGTACCGTCAAATTTTAAAAATTTTGTTCTACAAACTAAATGAATAAAAAAAAGCTTTTATTGTTTTCCCTTTCCCTTAACATGGCTCTTTTTTTTTACTTATCAGGGTGATGATTGTGGAAATATCATAAAATTTTTACACTGAAAACATTCCAAATTTACAAGTTGCCACCATTTTTTTTTTTTACACAAATTCACCGCTGTGAAAAGGATCAAAAACACAAAATAGTTTCATTTTCCCTTTGTAATTAAGTAGGATATAAAAAAAAAAAAAACAGTTTTTTAAACGTACGTTGGGATCTCATTACGAAGTGATTCAATTTTTAACATTATTTTATTCGCGCAGCGCAAAACATATTTTATCAAATTGTAACAATCCCCGATGAATATATTCCAAAACAACCAAAAAGTTAACTATCATTTTAAGGCTACTAACATATTTTTTACTTTATTTTTTTTTCTTTTTTTTTTTTTGTTTTATGAGAAAAATTACCCATCAATTCAAACGATTGTTGTTTGATAAGCACACACGATATGGAACTACAAAACAAGAAAAAAATAGCATGCAAGACAATATACAAGAAGGCATGAAATCCATATGGTTTTTCCAACAAAAAATTTCCCCATTGGGCCGCAGGTCCTTTTTCCAGCCCCAGTGGGGGTACATTTTCCCCCGCTATTCCCTGGCCAGGACTTTGGTTGACTTTGTTAGCTCCCTTTCCGGGGTCCGGGGCCCTACAGATGGCCCGTGGGGACCCCGCGGACAGCGTATCCAGGGAGGGGGTTGGTACAGACGGGGACACTTTATAAAGAATATTTTTTTTCTTCTTCTTATTGTATTTCATTTCATTATTTTGGTATTTTAGGGTTAGGGAACATGATTTAAAACCCGCAATCAGTAAAATATCATAAAATTTTTTCTTCAAAAAAACACAGGGGTTTTCCTCTCTCCTCTCTCCTCTCTCAAAAAAAAAAAACAACAACAAAACAAAAAAAAAAATCGTGCAAACAAATGATATAACTTCAAGAATTTTTTTGAAAGATACTTTTTGCTGTATTATTTAAAGTCACATTAATATATACATATTTAGTTTAAAACCGTGCTTTTTCTATTTCTTTAAAAGGGAAGTATCGTAATTTGGTAACGAACAGGGAGGGGAGCCACATGCAGTAATTACTTTGACCAAAACTTTCTCAACAGAGATGTGAAACTGTCCGAAATAACTTTTAATTTTGTGCCGAAAAAAAAGGGGGAAATTTTTAAAAGTTCGCTGAGACCTTAAAACTTTGCAGACGCTTAAAAGACAACGCTCTACAGTATCACATAAAAAAGATTGGATCTTATGAGAGACATCACAAAAAAAGTTTTTAAATTTGAAAAGAAAATTATATATTTTTTAAATTTATATGAGCAATTTTAAACCCTAAAAAACGTGTCAAATTTCTAAAAGAACCTCCGTTACTTGCTCTTTATCTATATCAAAATTGCGGATATTTTCTTTTGGTTTTTTAAAGGGCTTTTTTTGAACACCGCATGTATATTAATAAAATTTTAGAAACCTACATTTTTGCAACTTTTACATACGTTAAGGTGAATTTGCAAGGGGGGTATCTCTCAATTAATTATAAACATAACACTCCTTTCACTCAAATTTACAAACTTCGAAGCTAATATCGAAAAGCTTCTTTATTTTTTAAATTCGAAACGTGTTTTTGAATAGCATATACCAGCGCAGTCATGGAAATTAATTTACAAAGTACCCTTTCGATGACTTTAAACGACACTGCTTTTTCCTCGTTTCCTTCCCCCTCCTTTGGGACCCTACACAACACGGTTGTCCCCACCGGGGTTTTTTGTCCGGGTACTTTTAGTGATCAGGACGGGAGTACCTTTACGGGCTTTTTTCGCTTTCATTTGGGGATGGCCAGGCACTGTTTAGTGTTCAATCCCGTGTCAATCCCCCGTACCGGGTCCTGGGGGGCATTTATTAAAAATAGGTGGCTCCAATCTAAAAAATTACAAAAAATATTAAACACAGATGTATATACAAAGGTTTTATTCTATATAAAAAAGATAAAACAAATAATCCTCTTTCTGACTTGGGTTTATTGTAAACTTACAAAATACTACAGAAAAGCGCTGTGGGCCCTGGGGAACTACAGAATCGATTCAAAAATATAGGTTTGAACCCCCGAGGGGAAATGTTCTAATCCTTTCCAGGGGCAAAAATATTGTTTTTCCCCCAACCGTCGCGAGGGATTGTTGAAATTTTATAAAACGTTTTCCATTTAAGTAGAAATAAAAACCCAAAACGTGCTGAGAATGTCTGTCCGTCCACCTCTGGCCGCCAATGGCAGAGGGGGGGGGGGTGGGGGGAAAAAATTTTTCAATGAGTACATATGTTACCTATGTGATTTTACCTATGCATTTCGGTTCGCCGTGTTTCCCCCCGTTTTGTCGCTGAACATACAAAGGTTTTGCTCACTTTCGCGGGGATATGTATCCCCATTTTCAATTGAACGTACAAATACGCGATGGAACGCGGTTTGTGCAGGGCGGGTTCCCGGGTCCCTATCGGGGGGAAGGCTGGGCACGTGATACTGGGGAATAGGACCGAAGCTATTTAAAGCTACTCGAAAAATTTTATATACTAGTATAGAACCGGAAGCTTTTGTTCACGCACAGTAATTTAAAGGTTTTTTGGTATTGAATTTCTTTTCCTTGGAGGAAATTTCCCGCATAATTCAAATAAAATTCTAAAAAACCACTAATTAGGGGACAGTTGCAAATAAAAAAAAGGAAATGAAGCTGAACGTGAAAATCACATAGAAGAAAAGGTTTTTGAGAAATTTCGGGGCAAGATAATAATGGTGGGGGCCGACAAACTGAAATTAAAATCTTTTCAAATATGTTTTTTTTAATAATAACGGATTTGTTTGAAGTTTTTCGGCAATAGCCAGTGGAAAATCATTGCGACGTTGAATTTAACGTGGAATAGTTTTTAGATTTGAAAATAAGTGTTCCCCAGATTATTTTTAAAAACAGTTTTTTTGAGTGGTGGGGTATCAAAAAAGTTATCTGAAAAATCGATTTCTAAATAACTATCTACTTTGTTAATGTCACGTTAGACAAATCATTCTGTCGTGGGAAAAAACAAACATTCTTAAAAAATCAGCTTTTTGTTTTTGCTCCGCAACTCTTCGTACGAAAATTTAACAACATCCCGGTCGCTCAAATTGACCTTTACGTTATGATTTATAAAAAATTGTCCCAAACAGAAAGCGCGTTTAAAAAAAATTTAAATTTTAAAATCGGAAAATCTCGAGCCATTCCAAGATTTAAAATTTTTTGTTTGCTGCCGTTAATTTCGAACTTCACGAAGTTAAACCCAAGACAAAAATTGGAAGCCGACTATTTTTTATTTGGGTAATCAAAGGGGCAAATTTTATCGACCTTTAATGCGATGTCAACAGATTTTCTAGTGACCTTTTTGGATGAATTTTCGCTTCAATAAGTACACTAGTGGCATATAATAAGATTACTTGATTAATGAATACATACTTTGCCGTGGGAAAGTCCCCGTCCACCGTTTACTTCTCTGAAAAACGTAATGTAGGGGGGTCCTTCCCGTTCAAGCCTTTTAGCAGCCCCAAAAAGGCACCAGCCTTTAAGGACGAACTGTACTGGGATGACCCCAGATAAAACCTTTTTAGATCCTTTTGGGGGGTCCGGGGGGCAGCGTATAAATGAATACATTAAATCATAAAATGTCAAGGAGGTTTGGAATTATTTGGTTGTTCATGCACAATGAAAAGATTAAATAGATAATGTGTGTAGAGAGAAAAGAAGAGGGG
This sequence comes from Solen grandis, assembly GCA_021229015.1. Taxonomy (NCBI): domain Eukaryota; kingdom Metazoa; phylum Mollusca; class Bivalvia; order Adapedonta; family Solenidae; genus Solen; species Solen grandis. Next base: position 20,492 of record JAIFHC010000622.1, on the reverse strand, counting down.
TGGAAAAAAGGGGAAAAGGACAAAGCGAGATTTTACCCGGAAGCTTTACCGGCGGTCATATTGACAAAAAACCGACCTTCCTTAGCCCTGTACTTTACTTTAGTTAAACCTTGTGGGAATTTTCGGCCCGGCGCCGGCCTGAAAATTTTTTTTGGATGAAATAAGAATCGAAAAAAAAAATGCTATATGCATTTGGGTTTTTAAATTAAAATATAAATGTGTGTGTGTTAAAAATATTTTCCGTTTCGGTCCCTGGTCCCCTGGTAACATACCCGCGCGATCCGAAAATTGTCGGTTCGAATCCCGTTTTTTGGGGGGGGTTTTTATAACTTTTTAGGTTCAAAGTAAGGTCAACCCTGAAACCCCGGGGGAAAATAAGTAAAAAATTGTAAAAAATTTCCCCCTCCTTTTAAAATAAAAAATTTAAACTAAAATAATGAGTAAATCGTAAATTTTTATCGTGTATGCCCATCGACGCGTCATTTGCCGTTGGCTCACCCCGGACACTTTACCCCACGCGGAAAGGTTCCCCTTCCCCTCTCGCATAGTAATGGACACGGACTTGAAAAAAGCGGCGGGTCGGTCGAAAAAAAACAAAACATTAATACTTATAAGAAAAAATAACTACGTAAATCATAATTTTTCGTGGTCAAATTTTCGTCGATTCCGTAAGGGTTTTTTTTTATTGAATTTAATCCCCCGGAAAACTTGTTCTTATGTGACCTCACGTTTTTTGAACACAGACCCCCAAAAAATGTATCCCCCAAATTCCCCTAGGTACATAATCAAGAAACGAAGTCAACGAAAAATTTAAAGATATTACGGAAAATTATTTTCTGTATACACTTGAAAACAATCAAAACAAACAATACATTTTATGACTAATAGAAACAAAAACTGGAAAAAAAAGATTTTCTCGTTTCCCAAATTTTTTCCCTAATAATTAAGAAATTTCAATTGCATAGTTTTTTGTTTCTTTAATTGTTATTTTAATTTTAAAACATGAAAAAAAAATAAAAGCAAAAATGACCCAAAAAATCTATTTTTATTATTTATTTATTATTGTCTTTTTTTTTTGACACCCCCCCTTGGGTTACCCGCCCCTCGCCCCACAAACAACTCAGTGTGTAGCGGGACAGGCCCCCTCCCCTAACGATGCCTTTAAAAAAATTGCAAAAACCCCCCCGGAACCCTTTTGCGGAGGGCCACTGGAAACCGTCGTTCCCCCCATATTTTGGAAAACCCCCGTACAGCTAGGTTTTGAATTTTTCAAAAGTTTAACACCTTTGTTCACTTTTTAAAAAAAAAACAGAAAAGCGGAGTTATAAACAAAATCACGTTGGGATTTTTTTTTTCTAATGATAAAAAAATAATCCGCGTGCTTAAAAAATTTTAAAATTGTTTGAAAAAAAAGTAACCAAAAAATTACCCTTTAAAAATTTTCCCTTTTTTTTTAAATATAGGTTTGGGGGATGTTAAAGAGGGAGTTAAATCAAGCCGTAGACAGTATTTCAAAGGTAAGGGCATTTTAAGTTTGAAATTTGGGGCAATAATTTCACATGGATGCATGACAAACTTTTGTAGATAAATAAGCACTTTTACTCATTTATAATTCATCACTTGTAACAGGAACAATTTTTCAGTTTTGTGTTTTTAAATTTTTCTCATTCTTAATTTAAAAGACACTCTTTTCTATTTTTTATTTATAAATATTTTTGTTTTAAACCCTTAGGAAATGTGGTGTTTTATGTGTTAATTTAAAAGGTTTTGTTCGATTAAGCATTTTTGTGTATTTTTAATGCACAAAAGTTAAAAAAAAAGAAAAAAAAAAAGAAAAATGAAAAAAAAATCCATTTAAAATTAGCATATGCTAATACATCCGCAGTCCCGCCAATTGCCCCAAGGTGGGGGGGGTGGGTGAAGGGGGCCCAAAAGAGATTTTGGCCAGCTATGAAAAATTTGCCCTACGTTTGGGGGGGGGTGGGGGCAAACCACTTCTAAAGGGCCATCTAGGGGGGGGGGGGGGGGGGGGGGGGGCCGGCCTCTTTCCATACTTTCCTCTTCTTCTTTAAAAAAGGGATCCCAACGGTTTTCCGGAGCCCGGTTTGTGGGTTACTTTCTTCTTTGCTCAATTCCCACCCCCTCGGACTGCGCATGTAAAAATTACCAAATATGTTTATCTGAAGGCATCCTAAAATCCAACACAAAATTAAATAAAAAACGGGAAAAAAAAAAAAACCGTTGAAAAATTTTCCAAATTTGGGGTCCCAAAATTTTTTGACATCGGATTATTGGAGTTTGTCCCCGTCCCTTTAAAAAAGCTTCCCGTGTCGTTGGGCAACAGCTTTACTTTGTTCCGGTCCAAGTTTCCGCCCTTTTGAACAGCTGACAGGGCTCGGCTCAAAGTCGATATATCACACCCTGTATAAGCAAAAATAAAACTTTATTTTATCTAAAAGGGGGAAAAACTTTGTTTATCAGATCCCAAAAAGTGAGTGATAAAGGGGCTACCGGAACGTTTTTTTTTAAAGGGATGTATATGAATGTGTATCATTTCCGTTTTCTAGTCCTCCCCCACCCTTTTTTTAAGGGTTTTCAAGATTTTTACCAGTAGAGGATTGTCGAGTCCTCTCTAATTTAAGGGAGTGGTTTATTTTTGCGGGCGCAAAGAATTAATGCTTCTTCTTCAGAGTTGCATAAATAAAATGAAAATTTGTTTTTTTTGAAATGCATATTCTCTATATCATCTAATGTTTTGCCCCCCCTCTCTCTCTCACTCAAAAGTTTAATAATGGGAATTTTAAAATCTTTTGAGTCTGGTTTTGAAAAATAAAAACTATACTAATAGAACTATATTTTAGGTTTTAATGAGTGTTATCCCGATATTTAATGAGAATTTTTTAAAACTATTAAATTTTTTAGAAGAAATACATATACAAAAAATAGACACTTTTTTTTTTTAAAGGAAAAAGCGAGTTGTCTTTGCGACCCCAAGTGTTATGACTCCCCTTTTTGAAAGCCCTTTTTCGCCCTTCCAAAGCATTTCTTTTATGTTTTGGGGCTGTACATAAGGACTCCCCCCTTTTAATGTGTTTTGGGGCCCTTTAAAAAGTACTCCCACTTTTTTTTTATCAAATTTGATTGATTTTTTTAGTTTAAAAGTCGCTGGCAGTATTTTTAGTCATATAAGAGTCCACTAATTATAATTGTAGCGGAGAAGGCCCCGAAAACATGAGGGATCCGGGGAAAAACCGACCTACCCCAAGCCAAATGAGATTGTAATAGTGACATTTTAAAGTTGTCAAATACAATAAATGATGTGCAAATTTAACAGTTTAAATATCAATAAAAAAAAATAAATCACATCTTTTTGTAACTTTTCTGTAAGTGGAGATATATATTTGCCCTCGGGATTCAAAATAAAAAAAAACTGCATAACAAAAAAAGTTTATTTTTTCGTAACAAAATCGTGTATGTTAAAAAAGAAAATTGAATTTCTTAAGTTTTGAACATTTTAAAACAATACCTGTGAAAAGGACATGTTAGTGCCTTTTCTTCTATCTCTCAGAAGGTAACTGTATAGATGTTTTATGTACTCTTATATCATAATAATTAAAACTTACCCGAAAGGCACAAACGACTGTTATAAAAAAAACGGATTTAAAATACAATCTGGGGCGTTCTTTTCATGTTCCCACTCATGATTGTCCCCCAAATTGATTAACAGAAAAAATACCCATTTAAAGTTTTTTTCATTTTTGCGATTTGGGATCGAAATTTATAGACGTTATGACGCCACAGCGATATCCAGTCACGTGGGGGGACAGCTACCTGTGAGTCGGAAGCAGATATGGGTCAGTCCTAAACCGTAAAATTTAGCTAAACAATTTGCGTATTGCTAAACCGTCCCAAAATAAATAAGCAAATTGGGTTTTCTTAATGAAAGGCTGTTCAATCTTAGACAAAAAAAGACAAACAAAAGTACGCGACCTTGCTCTAATATGTAGCCTTTTTGTGGGGGCAGTTAATTTATTGGAAAATTAAAATAGCCCCAAAAAAAAAAAAACTTCTCGAATGCTTGCACGCGATTAGGGAAAATGAGGAAAAACCCTGACAAATTTTAATTTAATTAGATTAACTTACCTTCTAATTTTGCCCAGAAAACACATCATTGTTTCCCTTTTAAAGGGGGGGACAACAAATATGTTGACCTCTCCTCCTCTTTTTCTTTTCTTCTCTCTCTCTTCTTCTTATGTCTGCTGTCTAGTTTATGGATTTGCAAATAAAAAAAGAATTTTCTTAAATTTTAAATTTTTTTTTTGCAAGCGAACTTAAGAATAAAATTTAAAAACAAAAGTAAACAACATTTCCTTTGTTACAAGCATTATATATCCACAAAACGCATGTCGAACTAAAGTTAAAAGCAAACAGATGTACTGACCCTCCCCCAAAATTCATTCTTAAAAAAAACCCCAAAAGATCTACCCTTTTTGGCTACAAAAGGATTCGGTTTCCAAATACATTGTCAATCTTTTACTTTTTCCCACAGCCGTCTATTCTTTTGTTTTTTATCCCCCAATGTTACCCTTTTGCACCAAAACGCATAAACACTAACAAAATAAGATTTTTTTTCTTCGAAAGATGTAACGTTTACAGTTGAACCCGAAGGCGGCCACGAACTAAGCGGTACCTGCATTTAGCGGTCAATTTTGATTTTACCAAACTACAGCATTTTTTTATTATTTAAACTTCATTTAGGACCCTTTTTTAGCGCCACTTTTTCCCTTTTTCCGTTGACGACCGCTTTTAAAACCGGTTTTGGGTGTATTCGACACAAACTGAATATGCCATGCACAGATTATTTTTAACCTTGCATTACCACGGGAGATTGGGAATGACGGGACGGGCGAGGCAACGTGATAATTTTTAGTGAACTGACATATAATCAAATGCAAATCAAAAGCTTTTCTCAGAAAATCCGGGACTTTAAAACTTAAAAACCCCTACTATGATAAAAACCCGGGGTCGGATGTATCTTTATAAACAAATTTAAGGGGGATATATATAGTATTGATCATTGGTTTTGGGATTGAAAAATTTTAATGCATTTTTTTTTATTTTCAGGGGGTATCTAGATGAATTTAACCCGGCCAAAGTAGTACTTATCCAAACGCGTGGAATTTTTTAAAATAGCTTTACAAAAACTTCAAAAATTTGGGGAAAAAATACACAAAAAGGGGCTTCAAACATTTTTTACCCGGGTTTATCGTATCAGAAGTTCAATAATTAAACCCAAAAGTGTTTATTTTCTATCAACTTTCTTGAGATCACGCAAAGAAACATTTCACTGATTTTTCAATTTTCAGGCAAGAAAAAATAATGATTTTAAAAAAAACACTCCCGTTTTACTGTATATATAAATTTTGAATAAGATTAAACACGCAAACATTTTAATTAAATATGGACACCGTATCCAAGAGTAGAAAAAAAATTATACATTAAACTCAGTTTTTGTGAATTTAAGGGGGCCTGGGAATCACCCGCTGAATTTGCTGTCAACGAATTTTATTATAAATTTTGACCTTGTAAATCAGAGGCCCAAATTTTAAATATGCATTAACATAGGAGTAAGCTTTTGGTAAATAACAAAATAATTCAAAACCAAAAAACTGCAATAAAATTCATGTTAAATAATTAAAAACTTTTTTTGAAAAACCACAGACCCCATTCACTTGCATCAACTATATCAGAAACTAGGAACTGTTTTCCCGTTGCTTCGAGGGCATGAAGCCATATTTAATAATTATTCTTTATTTCAGTCTAACTTTTTTTTTCCTTTAAGCACGTTTATACAAGACAAATTAAGCATAAATTGTAAAAGCCATTCAAAATTGCTAACAAGTGAAACATATTTTCAGTTGTGCTTTATATTACAATTTTCAGCTTTATATTAAATTGTTGTTTATATTTAGATTTCAACTTTATTTTTTTAAGTTGTAATTTTATTTACAGTTGAATTGATATTTACAGTTTTATTAGATTTATATTACAGTTGAATATTAATTTTACAGGGGAGTTAAGATTTATATTTACGGTGAATTTAAAATTTTCGTTGTAGTTGAAGATTTTTTTACAGTTGAAAATTAATATTTTTCAGTTGAGTTGAAGATAAATTTCAGTTTAATATTTAAAATTTACGTTGTAGTTGAAGATTTATATTTACAGTTGAATATTAATATTTACAGTTGTAGTTGAAGATTTATATTTACAGTTGAATATTAATATTTACAGTTGTAGTTGAAGATTTATATTTACAGCTGCAGCTTTATATGTACAATTGTAGTTAAAATTTAATTACAGTTCAGCTTTATATTTACAGGGTAGATTTTATTTACAGTTGCAACTTTATATTTCAATTGTAGTTGAAATTTTTTTTACGCGCACTTTATATTTACGGTGAGATTTTTATTTACTGTTGTAGTTTAAATTTTACTGTGGCAGATTTATATTGGCAAATTCGTATGCACTGTGGCAGATTTATATTTACTGTGGCAGATTCATATGCACTGTGGCAGATTTATATTTACAGTTTCAGCTTCATATTTACGGTTGTAGATTTATATTAAAAGTTGTAGCTTAAAATTTACAGATGTGATTCATTTTTTTTTTGGGGGTAGATTTAAATTTTCGTTATAGCTTAAATTTACGTTGGGTATATTTACAGCTGGCTTATATTTTTTTTAAGGGAGAATTTTATTTTCGGTTAACTTTTTAATTACAGTTTACTTTAGAATTACTGTTTTACATATTTTATTCTCAAAGTAGCTTTAAATTTACATTTGTAGCTTTAAATTTTCACTTGAATGTACAATTACAGTTGAATTTATTGTGTAAAAATTTTATTACGGGGAGCTTTAAAATTTTGGAAGATTGCAGCTTTTTTTTTTAGAGGTTAATTTATGTTTACAGTTGTAGTTTTATATTTGCTGTTGTAGTTTTAAATTTTCGGGGTGATTTTAAATTTTAAAAGGGGTTTGATTTAATTTTTCAAATTTCAATTTAATTTAAGGTTTTTTAAATTATATTTACAGTTTACTTTAAAAGTACAGTTATAGATTTATATTTTCATTGCATTTTATTTTTCGTTGTAGCTTATTTTACAAATGGCTAAATTTACAGGTGTAGATTTTATATTTACAGTTGCAGTATTATATTTACAGTTGTAGCTTTTAAATTTACAGTTATAGATTTATATTTACAATTGCATCTTTATATTTACAGGTTTAGATTTAAATTTTCAGTTTTGATTTATATTTCAATTGGGGCTTTAATTTAAAGGTGTAGATTTTTTTTTTTACAGGTGCTTTTTATTTCAGTTGGAAATGTTTCACCTCCCACTATCCTGGCGTTTCCATTGGTCAATCGCGGCACGTGATACCCTTTTTTTTAAATTTTTTGAGTAAATCATAACATCCTAAGGTTCGTCGTTTTAATTTAAAAAAATTACAAATATAGGGTAGAAAAGCGTCGGTGAAAAATCAAATACCTAGCCCTCCCCCTTTTGAATAATATAACCCCCTAATTTTCCCTATTTTGGCGATACCAATGATTCCTAATTTTTTAACTGCAACTATATTTTAGATATAGCGCAACTTTAATCTCCCTTGCAAAAGCGGTTTTTTTTTTTGGTTTTTTTTAAATTTGCGTATTTATGGAATAAATGGCAGTTTAAAGACAATCAATTATTTTGTTTTTTAGGGTTTTTGGAAAAATTCTTGTTTTAATTATTTTACTTTATCATACTTAGTTTCAAATAAGATGCTTGAATTTCGTTAAAAATTTTAAAAAGTTTCGCATTTTTAAAAATGAAAAATTTTTTGATTTAAAGTGCAGTTTTTTCTTTTTATTGACGAAAAAAAATTGTGTGTTTTCGCGAGGTAACGAAATTAGGAGATACATTTTGGTGTAAAATATAATTTATAATGAATTCATTCGGGAAATGAAATTACTATAAAAAACGCCTTTCAGGCATTCATTATGTGGTGCTTCATACGGTTTTTTTTTATTTTTTTAAATTTTTTTTTTTTGCCCAGGAAGGGCAATATAACAAATTTGGTTTGAGCCGCAAAAATAAGTTGAAAAATTACGTTTAATAAACGTCACATACATCATTTGGTTGCATGCAATCAATCGTCCATCAATCAGCTTTTGTTTAGGACCGAAATTCATCTGTATAGACCATTTCACCAGAGGATCGGCAAAGCCCGGTATAACTCACTGAAAAAAAAGACCAATGAATGACCCAAAGTTATTTTTCCCCCTGAACAATGTATAGAACTTTACACCGTATGTAATTTTGTGTTTGGGAAAGCTCGTTTGATTCACGTAAGTTTTAAAGTCTCATTTCGATCAACATCAAGGATTGGTTCTGCTACGTTTAATTTTCAATTAAAAGTCAAAAACTAAAGCCTATTTTACAAAAAGGTAGCAAAATTTGTGGAATCGTGGTCGAATTGAAAAAAAGAAAAGAAAAAAAGTTGTGTCTAAGTAAGAAAACAAGACCGCCTGTTAACCGAGGATTTTTAAACCCCCCCCGTATAAAAAATCAGGTATTTGACGTATTTTTTTATGGGGAAATCGGTATTTTCGTAATAAAAGGACATAAAAAAATTTTACCAATCTATTGCGAAAAAAAGCCTCAAAATATTTCTAAATGTTTAAACTGTTGAAACACGAAATAAAAATATTTGTTTTTTTTTTTTCCTGGGGAAGTGTGTTTAAAGTCCTTTAGCGAATTATCTTGGGCTATTAACCAAAAGGGAGAGGCAGAATGCCCCCTTTTTAAAAATTTTTGTTCTTTTAAAGGTAACCAATAACTCTCTCAATAAGTAATACATTTGACGTGTGCGCCAATAAAGAAAATTTCTTGACGGGCCTTGATACCAAGTATTCCGTTGATAGTTCAAAATTGGATAAAAAAGAATAAAAAAAAATTTTTCCATATCATTCTATAAAAGTGCAAAGACTGTGACTTAGCTTTATAAAAGCGTTTTTTTTCATATTTATCAAATACTCATAAGTTATTAAAGAGGATGTCAAAAAACATCGTACCCCTTCTTTTTAAATTTTTTAAAAAATGAGCTTTAACCCTGCCAACATTCGTTCGTTGCCATGGACGGGGTTATAATTCCAAAAAGAAATGCGTTATATTCACACAACATTTATTGTACTTGATGAATTTTTGTAAAATTCGAAGAGGGTAATTTTTAATCCTTTGTTAACCTACTCATTTAATTCTATGATACATCCCTATTATTGTCCCCTTTTTTTATGTGTTTGTAAATATACTAATACTTCTGGTTTTTTGTTTTTTTTTTTTTTTTGTTTGTTTTGTTTTTTTTTATATACGGTTAGCCAATTAGCAATTAAAGAAAATGTTTTGACTGAGACAAAAAGTTCATATTCTCCCATTATGTAGTATGTATTATGTATGTATGTAGTAGTATGTTTTTGTTGTTTTATTGGGTTTTTTTTATTGGTTGTATTTCAATCATATAGCGAGTCCACTAATTACAGGTGGAGGAAGACCCCGAGTCACGAGGGACCCAGTAGAAACCCCCGACCCACCGAAAAGGGAGTTGGAAAGGGTTCCTCACATGAAAAATCCGAAGTCCCTACCGGGGTTCGAACCCAGCGGGGGGGGCTGAGAGATTTGTGTCCACCTGTAAACCGCCACGGCGGCACCCTATGAGTATGTATGTTGTAGACATTATGTATGTAGAATAAAAATTACAAGAACAATCTTACAAAAAATTTTTTCTCACTTTATTAGAAGAAGAAGAAAAAACAAAAATTTGTAAAAGGGAAAATTTTTTACATTAACTTATAAAATCCCTTGATTAACACAAAAAAAGAAATTGGTTTATAAACAGTCTTTCGCATTTTGTTTACACAGATAATTTTAATCCGGGCTTTTCAACGATTCAACATGAAGTGGCCGACAGCACGTTTGGGACATCACCTGTAAAATTAGAAGTTCGGGGCTTTGACCGGGTTTCCCCCTGCAATCGCCATACCCGTCACAACCAGAAATCCCTTAGGCCATAAAAATTAATTTAAACACATATTGCTCGTCAAATTTGACATATTTTTTGACTACAGGGTAAATTGAAACATATTTCTCTCATTTCTGATAAGGGGGGGTTTAAATTTTGAAAAAAAAAAAGTAGTTTCAAAACTTAATGTTGTTTTAAACCGTCAAAAATTTATTCAAAATTTAAATAAAAAGGGTTAGTTAAATGCCAATTTATAAATGTTTTTTGCAGGTTAAAAATGTTACAGGTCCATCGAGATACGCATTATCAAGATTTTCAAAAAAAGAAAAAGTTTAATTTAAAAAAAGTTAAATTTTTTTAAACTAGGCATTTTATTTAATCAAATGAAGTAAAAATTAATGTCGCCGAGTTACCATAAGTCGGATTGATAAGGAAAATACTGGTTTTGAAAGAACTCATGATGGCTACCTTCAGGGGGCACACATGCGATTTGGGATTACAGGTCTCCAAATTACCGGTTTCCCCACAGTTTAGCCAGTTGTTCCCTCAGTCCGGGTACAACCTGAACCCCCCGGGAAAAACATGCCCTTTCAGACGCTGGGGTAGTCCCTCTGCCATCTTCCCCCACATTAACCGTTAGGTGGCGCCCCCTCTTGGGGCAGGGGGAGCGCAATCATGGAAAATGTCACTTTGCATTAAAACTGAAATCGATATACAAAAGAAGAGAAGGAAAAAGTTATTTAAGGTAAAATGATGATAGCTACATTTTTGTTGTTTTTGCATTTATAAAAAACAATAAGTATTTTTAAAAATAAATTTGATAATATTGGACGTCACTCACGTTTAAAACCCATATGAAATTTCCCTTCTGTACCCTCCTTGGAGGTTTTACAGCACTTCTGTACGACAAACCGCCCCAGGGGGGAAAGGTATATTGGGTGTTTTCTATTTACTGGGAACCCCCACCTCTGTACCGTGAGGGTCATATACGGGGCTCGCCCCTCCTGGAAGCTCGTCAGTTTGGGGTATATCGGTTGTTGTTGGACAACCGGACTCACGGGGGGCCGTATTCTTTATTCAAAAAGAACAAGGCGAACATTGAATTTGTCAAATGTTATAATCAACATAAATATACCGACTGTTACTATCTTTTTCTCATTTTACTAACTCAAGTCGATTGAAATTTTTATATCAAATATACCTACAGTGAACCACTTTTCAACACAATCATTATAAATCATTCTCTTTTTGGGGAGTAACCTTGAAAAAATGAAATGCAAAATCCTTTTTAAAATCTCTATTCTTTTTAGTTACAATTTCTTTATAAAGGCAAAATTTTGCTGAAAAAAAACACAGTTTGTAAAAAAAAGTTACTATATTTGTCTTTGTCCCCTTTTTTTTTATTTTAATGGAACAAGCCCCCCAATTGCGCAGTACACCGTCTCAGTTTGTTACTATAATTAGTTTTACTTTCTCAACTTCATCCGGAAGACGAACTACCAGTACCTATGTTTCTTTTCGCCGTGGGTTTTTGTAAACGCAAAAATTTTGTATCAGTAATTAATTGGCATTTTATTGGGTCCGTTTGGGGGGGAAAAACATGGGTCATTTTTACCAAAGAAATGGCGCGTTTCATTTAGTTGTTCGGTTTGGAGCAGCTTTTTTTTTTGTAACTTTGTGAAGATACTCAAAATACTACGGTGGTTTCATGGCCACAATATTGATTAACATTTTTGAAAATTAAATTTTGCCCAAATTTAAAAACCCACGGTTATACGGGATTAACTACAATATAACAGAAAATACTAATATCAGGATTCCGGGCGGATCTTTAAGTTTTCATGTGGGGGAAAAAATGTTTTACCTTCTCACAGTCCTTTCCCGACCAGCCCCCTGGACCTGGCATCTGTAGTCCCCAGAAGTTGGACAAGGTCTTTTTTCTGACAGGGCGCTTTGACGATGGGCATCTGTAAATGAAAAACTAAAATTTAACGCTACATCGTTATATAAACTGACAAAATGTCAACATGTATTTAAAAGATATATAAAACCCCCGTTTAAGCAAGATTTTAAAGTTACCACTCATATATTGATGCTACACTTTTTGCTACCACTGTATGCACTTACAAAGACAAAACCCGGAAGCGTGCCCGACCATACCCGTCTCAGTGCACTCCGGGTACATCAGGGTCATCATATTGTAATCCTTGTCCATATGTAGTTTTGACCCTCCATATGTGAAACAAGCCGTGTATTTTCCCTTTCGACTGTACCGTGTGCCACATGTGAGACTTTAAAAGTAAAACGAAACTTAAAAGAAAAAATCTTAATTATTTTGGTCTCTTTTTTTGCCCAAATTTTAATTTTTCGTTCAATACGATTTTATTCAGAAAAAAAATACGTATGTTGGTTTAAATATAAAATTAAAGGCAAAAAAATTAACCTAACCTTTATCCACTGACATTAAATCGGACGTTTGCCGATTTTTCGGCAATTTAGAAAATTTTGGGTTTTTAAAGATGTGACTGTAATTGAAACAATTGTAAATATAAGGTTACCCCGGGATGTTATCATTATTTCAACAAGAAAAAAAAACACTATGAAACCCAATTTTTAATCCTTAAAATAGCCCCTTAAATTAAAAACCCAGGGAATAGTTTTCTACCTTTCACTTTATACTGAGAAGAGAGAGAAAGAGAAAGAGAGAGTATTCAATTTTTAATAATGGGGTTTTTACTTTCTCACAGCACCGCCCCTTTTTTTCCCTTTGGGAAAAGGCAAAACCGAAATTGGCAGAGACAGTTTTTTTTGGAACCTCCATTTGGGGAATTCTTACACGATTTCACCCCGACCCATACCCCGATGCACAGCTTTCAAAAACCCCGCATCCCGGGACATCATCACCCCACACACGGTTTTTCCCTGGTTTGAACACCCCCGCCACAACGGCAGAAACGTGGGCCGGGGTTTTCCCGGGTTTCCCATAACAGTGGCACGATCCCCTTTTTGGGCATCGGGGCGGCAACCATAAGCCAAATCAAATGAAGCATGAAAGAAAAATACTGAAGGTTGTGCCACTATCCTGAATACAGTGTATACCCGCTCAAAAGCACAAAACCCAAACCAGCCAATCAAATCGCTCCCGTATCTTCTGAAACTACCCCTAGGGACACTTACCATTTTAATTGATGGGTATAAAACGGGGCCCCAAAAAGAACTACTTAATCCATTTTTTGCAAAAATTGTTTCTGTTAAAACTGTCCCTTGCTAAAGTGTAGTTTCTGGTTTTTAAATTTTTACGTTTTCGAAACAAATTTAAAGAAGAAAAAAAACAGTTTTTTTTTGCATGTGTCGTATTTCTTTTTGATGTATCGCAAAAGACGAATCGAAAAAGGGAAGGAAAATAATCTTTAATTTTTGAAAATGGGGGTACATGTATATTGTTGTATTTTAATATGCCAAAACTTTTTCACTTTCCTCAAGGTTTTCAGATAGTGAAGCCCTGACATATGCTGTGTGACGAGCGTCGCACGGGGATGGACAAACTCGACAAATGCTCAGGGAGTCGACTCTTTGGCTCAGAGGGTTGAGCATTGGGTTACACGCCGGGGGACCGGGCTCGATTCCGGGCCGGCCCGTGTTTGATACAGCTGTATGCTGATTATGTTTTTCCTTTTTTTTTCCATTCTGGCACAATAATCATGTATTCGATTCAACCTTTTTTTTTTCCACATTTTTCCCTTTATACTTTTTTTTCATAATTTGATGAAACTTTGAAATTTAACACCCTTTAAAAAAAACTCATGTCCAAAACGATTTCAACCTTTCTTTCACATGGAAAAGAAAAGGGAAAAGCGGCTTTAAAAAAAAGGAAGAAAGAAATAATAAATGAAACGAATGTTTAATGAAAGGTTTGTAAGGAAAAGAAACATGTCCAATTTAAAATAGAAATATCGTGAAAATGTCTGAATTTCTGCCACTTGCAGTCATAGAAAAAGGGGAAACTTTTTAAAAAAAAGTCAATATTTTGCAATTTTTTATTTGTTTAAAACAACCTATCTTTTTTTTTAGTCATCCTTTTGATAATTTTCAAAAAATGAGTTCGGGGGACAAAAAAATGGGGCGAAGAATTAAAAGGGAAAATAAAAAACCCAAATAACAATTAAAATTCCGAACAAGGGGGGTTTATCTTATGCCTTTTTGGTTGTTCGTTCCTTTTCCCCCTTTTGTGTTTTTAAATTTGTTGAAAAATTTATTCTAAATGGGCCATAACCCTGTGACAAAAATTAAAAATCTAACTACAAAATCATTTAATTTTTGTTTTCCATTAGTTCCATAGTACTTTAGGGAATTTGTGGGGACCATTTTTCGTGTCGTGTTAAAGAAAATTAGTGTCTCGCGAAAATTTAGATTCCACGTATTAAACTATGCATAACTAGGCTTGGAACCTTTTGTCGAGGAAGTTTCATTCGTTTCAGGCGATGACGAAGAAAAGAACAATTTAAATTTTATTGTAACAATTCAAACGAAAATGCCAAAAATATGAACAAGAAATTTTTTACCGAAAAAATCTGAAAATTAGTAACTTCATAAACAAAAGGCTCTGTGATAATACAGACCCATGACGGCAAGGGGGGTCCCAATAACCCGCCCCAAAAAAAATTTCTGCAAGGGATAATAATAATTGTTTGGAGAGGAACAACATTACCTAGCACCTTACAAACACAAACTTTTTTTATTAATAATAAGCATCTCATAATTGTACTGATTACCCTGATTGTACTGATACTAAATCTCTCCTTTTGTTTACAAACAGTTTCTGGAGGGATGTCCGTAGATGGCACGTACACAGGGGCGGCCCCGTACTGACGATGACGGGCGTCAAAACAGGGAGGCGTTGAAAACACCTTGCCTCCCTCCTCATTTTCGAGCTTTCACGGATAAATGTCGATGCTTGTCTATTGACGGGTGAAGGGCGGTTATTACAGGTTTTTTGAACTCTCCTGTCCGTCAATGGCCTACCATTTTTTTCACCAATCTCTTCGTCTGTCCTATCACTCTGATATTGCTGTTTCGGATTTAAAAAAACAATTTAAATCAATTTTTATTATTACTTTGGGGAATAAAAAACCGGTAAAAACCCCCCGGGGGTTTAAAAAGGGATTTTTTCTTTTATCTGTTGTTCAGCCCCAAAGATCGTATGCCCAGATCCAAAAACTCTGTTTTTTGGGTGGGGGGTGGGGGGGAGAAAAACAATTTTTAAATTTAAAAAAATGTCCCCGGGTTTTTGGCCCTTTTTTCATATTTGGGTTAGGCAAAAGGGTTTTAAGTGTTTGGATTAGTTCTTACCGAGGAAACAAAACTTTTTTATTCTTGAATGTCGGTTTAAAAAAAGTTTTTTTAAAATTTTTTTTTAACACCTGCCGAATACCCAAAAAAGGGGTTTTGTGCAGTATTTTATAGTTAAAATAGTTGTTTGGGAGTTTTTTCATTTATGATGTTGAGGGGGAAAGCAGACAAGGTACGAAAAAAAAGGTTTTTGGGGGTTTTCACCTCGACAGGCGCCGGAATCGGGGGATTTTTCGGCCCCAGAGGGATCTTTTAATCGGGGGCCGGGTAGGACTGTCGCTGACTTCTTTTGCATTTTTGTCTGTGAATTCAGACGGGGTTTGTTTTTTTTTTTTTAACCATAAAAAAAACTTGTGATATTTCAAAAATGGAAGGGGAGAAAAAAAATTCCTGGGAAATAAATTACAAGTTTTCAGAATATGGATATCGGGTTTTGCCTTTAGTTTTTTTTTTTTCCCTCGTTTGTTTTCTTTGGGGGAAAACAAATGTAGTATACATAGTGGCTGTTAAATTTGGTCTTTTATTAGTAGATTTTCTCCGGGGTTTTGAAGAGTGTAAAATGAACCCTGAAGTTAAAGTTCTCAAAATTAGACACAAAGCTCGGAAATCGACCCCCCAAAAAAAATCATTATCATAAATCTTATCCGGGCCTATATGATAAAAACTTTTTTTTTAGTCAGTTCTAATAAAAAAATTTATATCAAATATTGTTTTATATTACAACCAACCAAAGTTTCCAAAAAGAGGGGTTTTTATTTGGGAAATATTGTTGTGCAGGGTTTGGAAGCCAAACATCATGTGCAGTCATTTAACCATTTTATTTCTAGGGGCCCGCCCCCAAAACACTCCCCCGAGATTGGACGTCCAAAACTGAAACAGGATCACCGATATAGAAAAAATTTCTGGGGAAACCAGGAAAGGGCGAGTGGAGGAAAGGGGAAATACAGGATCAAGAAGACCGGGGGGCTAAAGAAATTTTTAAAATTTTCCATTTCCGTGTACTTTTGTTTAATAACCTTCTGGGAAATTGATCGCTCTTGATTTCCGGGACTTTTTGAAAAAAAATTTTGGCAACTATCTATTATTAAACCAAAAGCACGTAGAAAAATTGCCCAAACCCCCCGCAAATTTCGCGTTTTTAAATATACAGTTTCCTTTTCTTTTTTAGATATTTTTGTTTATTTTGGGAAACGGTTGAAATTTTCTTATTACTACCCAAAATGGTATTTTATGTATTAAGTTAAGTCAAAAAATTACAAATGTTATATGTAAGATAAAAAAAGTACCGGGCATATTGATAACTATGAAAAATGGTTTTTTTTTCTGCTTTAAGCTGTATATAAATTTCCTTTTAAAAGGAAGGGCTCGTCCAGTTAACTACGATAGTCGTTGCTTAAAAAACCAGCTACTTTTGATCAAGTTTTGGGCCCAGTATAAAAAACCAATTTCTACCGAAAGAACTTACCGAAAAGTTTTTTTATAGATTTCAAGAATTGTAGGCAAAAATTTGCAATTTTTTTTTTTAAAAAAGTTTTTTACAGATTTTTTTTTCGAAGATTTATTTGTTGATTGCTACATCTAACAAACGAACTGGGGAAGGGCCCCAAAGAAATTTTAATTTGGGGAAAATTGTAATAAATGGTTTCGGGGGTTTTATTTTCTTTTTTAAAATAAAAGGGCGATTTCCGGAAAAACCATTAAAAATTGTGATACAGAGGCTCGAATTTTCCTGGGGCGAACATATCGAACTTCAAAGGCCCGGTGTTTCTGTTTGGGTTTGGGTTCCCCCCCCAAAACAGTTCATTGAA
Source organism: Solen grandis (assembly GCA_021229015.1). NCBI lineage: Eukaryota > Metazoa > Mollusca > Bivalvia > Adapedonta > Solenidae > Solen > Solen grandis. The sequence goes on along the minus strand of JAIFHC010000622.1, from coordinate 3,280 downwards.
ATTTAAAAAAAAACCCGGTCAGGGTGAACAAAAACGGAAAAACTGGCAAATCTGCCAAATGCAACAAGTCCAAAGGTTCGGAAATCACAAAAAAAAGGTAAATTGATGGCATGCGACCGGGCCGCAACCCAAAAATTAGTTTTTGGGACCTTTTTCTTAAACCCAAATCCCAAACTTAAAAAAAAACCCAGTTAAAAATAGTAAAAGTTTTTGAGTCTTTAGAAAACTTTATTTAAACCTTTTGATAGTGGACTCGCCCTTAAGTCAAAAAAAAACCCCCGCGTTTATAATTTTAGTAACTTTTGTGTTTAGCAACCCCCTCTTTAGAAAATTTGGTGAAATTGCTCTTTGCAAAAAATAAGTGCCCAAAAGTTTCGAGTCCCCTGATGGTTTTTCGTTTTTGGGGTTTTCCCTTTAATTACTTTTTTCCCCTTTTTTTTCCTTTTTTTTTTTCTGGCTTGTATATTGCTTTTTCTAAATTTAGGGGACAAATACGTTTTCTAGCATTATTTAAAAAATTTTCAAAGACCATTTAAAAATTTTCCAGCTTTATTATATTAAAAAAACATTAGAATTGAAACCCATTTTACTTTCTTTAAAATTTATATTTTGTTGTTTCTTTTTCTTTCGCCGAAAATCTTTTTTAAAGATTTTTTTCTTTTTTTCTGTACATTTGGTTGAATTTTTTTTCATAAATTTTAAAAAATTTTTTTTTAATTAAATCCCAAAATGAAAATTAAATTCCTTGGGTTTTAGAAAAAAAAATATTTTTTTTTTATGTTTCCGTTTTCAATTTTTTTTGGAATTTTCCATTTCTTTTTTTTGAAGGTTTTTCAATATTCAAAAGATCTGCTGTGTGCTTTTAAAAAAAAAATATTTTCCAAATGATTTTTTTCTAAGTAATATGGGCTTTTTGGGGCTTTATTTGAAAAAAAAAAACTACTAGTTTTTCTTTTCAAATTTTTTTTGGAAATTAGCGAGGAATTAAAGGGGCTTAATTCAGTATTGCCCTTTAAAAGTTTGGGCTATTCAGTTTCTTCCGTTAAAAAGGGCGTTAGTTGTTACAAGCAGTATTTTGGGGCGGGGGTTGGGATTTTTTTAGAACAGAAAGGGAAGAAAGGGAAAAAAATATTAAAAAACAATAGGTATGCAAATTCCATTTCATTGCGAAAGATACTCCCTCAAAGAAATATTTCCCAGTTTTTTTTAGTTTGTGTTTACGATTAAAAATTTTTAAAAAATTATTTCTATGTTTCTTGATGGTCCCAACTTTGTGGTGTTCTCAAAACCCCAAAAAAATTTTCTTTAGAACTTTCTTTAATCTACCCCTTTTATTTTTTTTTTAATATTTTTTTTTTTCATTTTTAAAACTGCCTTTTATCTTTTTTTGTTGCTGTCATTTTTAAAAGGGGGATAAATTTTTGCCCCTATGAATAGAGTTGACCCGGGAAATTTTTAAACCGTCATCAAAGTAAACTCGATGCACGTGCTTTTGTGTGTTTTGTTTTTGGGTTTCCCGTTAAAAAAATGAGAGACATTAAATTAGATACACTTTTAAATTTTTTAAAAGTTTAAAATTTTAAATTTTTTGACGAATGGGCACCCGACGATCGAGCGGAGTGTTTGAAGGGGTTTAAAGTGGGGTTCCTTTAAAAACATGTCAGTGTTGTTTTTTTAAACATTGTATTAAAAAACAGTAAAAAGTCCCTGAGTTTGAAATCCGTGGTTTAAGGGTTTTTCCAAAATTTTTTTTGTTTTTATTTTTTTAACCTTTTCTTTTGTTTTCCTTTTTTTGCGGGTTATTATCATAATATGGGAAATGTAGAATTAGGGAAAAATCCTTTAAACGTCTTTTTCAAACGGATCTCGCTTATTCGAAGGGCGTTTCCGTTTTTTTCAACCCTTGAAATAGGGATTTGTTTGAATAACAGTAAAAAATAATAAAACCTTTTCGGTCAAATGTTACTGTTTTCATTTCATAATTAAAAAGATTGATTTTTTGGGAGTTGGTAGTTTCGAATAAAGAGTAGGGTTCGAATTTTTGCATGTTTTGAATTTTAAACCCAGATCCCAAAAATTTATCAATCGTTTTATAAAAGATTTAAAACCGGGTTTGAAAAAGGGGCAAGGTCCAAAAACCCTATTTTTTTGGTTTCAATTTTTTGTTTCATTCGGGGGGCCTCAAATTATAATTTAAATTGGACGTCGACATTTGACCCCGAAACAAAGCTCAGTTTGGGGTTTTTTCGGGCAAAACAATACAATAAATTTTTTTTAAATTTTTTTTTATATATTTCGGAAAGGGTTTTTCCCTGTAGTTGTAAATCGAAAAATCGTTCTATGTTTTTCCTTTCGACCAATTTAAAACCCTTTATTTTTGAGGGATTCATCCCCATTAAGGTTTGTGGGATCCCAATGGACACTTTTTCAAAATCAATGTTTCTGTTTTTTTTGTTTTTTAATTTTTTTTACATTTCTGACTTTTTTGAAAATTTAAAGACTTTTTCCATCGAAAAGGAAAAAAATCCCGGGTTTTTTAAAAAATGACCCTCTCCCCCCTGTCAGAGCGTCTGAGATTCAGACCCTTTTACATGTTCTAAAAATAAAAAAAAACATGTTTTTTTATATTTTTTTCTTTTATCAAAACATAAAATGTGTTTCAAAAAACATTAATTTGTGAAATTTAAAAAATTGATTTAAACTTTTTTTTGGTCTAATAATTTTTTTTTGTTCATATATTCCATACATGGTTTTTTAAAAATTATGCATTTTTTTTCTTTTTTGTCGATAATCAATAAAACCACATTTTGGGTTTAACATTTTTAAAATTTTTAATTCCAAATTTATGGAAATTGTTATTACATAATTTTTAAAAACAATCAATGTGTACATCCTAAAACCCAAAAATTTTGGAAGGTTTTTCCCCACCTAAATCAAGAAAGTCATTTTTTGTAATGGGCCCCCCCTTTTTAATCAGGCCCCCAACAATTGTAGAAAAGAGCAAAGGGAAAATAAGACAACTAGCAACCCGTAAAATTAAAAGCACTATTTAAATTTAATATGCAAAAAAGATTTTATTTAAATATAGATAAAAAAGTAAAAAAATTGGAGCAATGGCAATTGAAAGGTCAAAAGGCCAAACTGTTTTTTATCTCGACATAAATTTTTTAAAGGGCATGAGTAAAAAAATACCGACAATAAAAATATTTTATTGCAATTTGAAATGCCCAAAATTGGGTGAATTTAAAACAATCAAAAAAATTTTTTATAAATTTTTTTT